>PVIR01006291.1:0-66884 GCA_004026965.1 Petromus typicus | reverse complement strand
TTATGCGACTTTCTTTCATAAATGTTTAACTACTTGAAGAAAAATGTCATACAATGATTTTCCTGAAACCCTAAAAGAATGATTGTATGTTAGTTATTTTTATCTAACATTTGATATTTTGGATTTGTATTTATCTTTCTATTTCTAATTGCTATAAAGTTGCAATTTCCATGTATGTAACAATTACTGCTCTTTTATGTAATCACTATTATGCTTTCTTTTTGGAAGGAAGTAAATATAACTATTTACGTGAATGGCTATTTTTTTATTAAGGAAACTTATGGGTTTTGAATACTCATTTTAGTTAGTAATCTGTCAGAATGCACATCATAATTGATAAACATAATATCAATGTATTTTTAAATCACATTATCTTAACCACTTTTTACATATTTCTTTCATATTGTTATTAATGATGGTTCAATTGAAGATATAACCAATGAACAAAAAAATAAAAGGCTTAATATTTATAAATAAGAACACCTTAACAATTGTGTTTTCACAAGTTTTCCAGTCATTTTCAAATTCATTCCTAGCTTCTCATCAACCTAGAAATATATAAATACATAGCTAAAAACTCTATTTACTTACCCTTCAGAATCAGATAGCATTATATCTTTCAACATTCGACACTTGTAGGCAAGATTTGCTATCTTGAGTTTGTTTCACAATTATTTGTTGGAAAAAGAAGTAATGATTTAGTGGAATTAAAATATTGCTAATCTTTGATTTTTCTGTGTAGCAATGCCATTCTATTTTTCAAATGAATCCATCAAGTGTACCATAAAGATGAGTATCTCCCTTGAAGGTGATACAAATGTAGTGGCATGTCATTTTCATCTCTCCTTAACTAATGAGATGGCTCCCAGAACTGGTCCTGTCACAAGAGGCCAGAGAAGAAGGTCAAGATCAGTGTGATTCTTGTTTGACAGAGCAGAAAGCTGAAGGGGTTTGTTCATTTTTATCCACCACACATTCAGCTTCAGACCTGCTTTGTTTCTCTACCCTCAGCTCTGTTTTCCTTCCTTTTAATGCCTCTGATGAGTTTCCCTGGGAAATGAATAAAGGAGACCTAACAGGTGATTCTCAGCAGTTATCTCTACATGACCATGTTTTCCCCTAGGCATTCTTGATTATACAGCATCTTGACTCTTGTCATTTTCCCACCGATGAATTTTACAGCAATGTTTTTGCTCCTGAGACAGGCTGCAAATTGCCACAATCGTATGTAAGCATCAATCTGAAGAAATTAAAAACAAGTTTTTAAACTGTGTTATTTTCAAGTGTAATTAATTGTATGTACCAAGGTAAGGAATGTTATCAAATAAATGATCAAAATGGGCACAGCTCTTCAGCCATGTAGTGTCTTTTAATACTCATATTTCATGACACTAAAATTATTTAGCAAAATACAGCATGAACAAGTGGGAAATCAAGGAGCACAGCCCCTCTCCTTAATCTGTGTGTCTTTTCCTACTATGTTCTCAGAGGAAGGAATAAGAATTGAGTGAAGGAGAAGAGCATTTGGTTTCTCTTCTCAGTGTTCATGTAGGTTGTCCTCTCAATCCCTTAGAGTTTGAGCATCAAAGACATTTTCCTATGAGAAAGCACAGTAACTAAGCACCATCTGTGCAAAACCTTACCACTTTCTGCAGGATCATGTTTTTGTCATTTTTTTCAGTTTATTCTCCTTCTCATAATATTTCCTCTACCACATGCCATCTTCTTCAGAAAGTATTCCAATCTCCTACCCTCTGTATAACACAACAGTCTAAAACTATCATCTTTCTTGGTCATTTTTATGTCCTAACATGTTCTCTGTTCTTTTTACCCATCAGCTTCATCTTCTGCTGGAAACTATCTTTGTCAAGGACAATTACAGCACCCCTACAGGAATCTAGTGATAGTTTCATCATTGTATCACCTGGGATTGCAACATAGCCAAGAGAGGACAATAAATTCAAGACAACTAAACACAAGAAAAATTTGAGTATGTTTGAATGCAATCCTAATTAAGGGAAAACTCAATGTCAGTTTTCTTTACAAACCATGGGATATTCTAGTGAAACTAGATACATCCTGTACCATTCAAAGTTAATTAATCATAAGACTATTACTAACTGGAATCCAGGAATGACAAAGGTAGGATACATTTACTAATCAAAAGAAAAGGTTCACAGAGAGAGGCCCACCTAGAGCTGAACAAGGTTCTCCTATAGAAAGACACAGGTCACTGCAGTCAAAATTTTATGCATGAGAGTCAGAAATAAAAATATTTACTTTCCATTGATCATCACATTCATATTGCAGAACAGATCGATTTAATTGATTAGTCCATGTCTCAGTCTTCTGGGATAGAACGCAGGCAGGAGAAGAATGAAAGGTATGTTCTGAAGGCTACAGAAGATGTTTGATTTGCACTTCTTCATCGCAGATAATCTCACAGAACATGGTGTGTGGTTGGTAGTTTCCTACTTTCTGAAGTGCTTTCCTCATGTGCTTTCTGAAATGCTTTCTCCAGGCTTCTGCTTCAGGAGCCAACTTCACTATCTTCTCTTCTACTCATATTTAAATGGCAGACCACTTTTGCAGTAGAGCCTAGACCTTTTCTTCTATTTGTCTTCTTTTCCAGTAACCAATAAATTATTACTCTTACTTTCTGCCTTCAACCTAAAACTCTTCTCTAATACTCAGATTCATAGGTGAACCTTTCTTCTTTACAGTTTTGGCTGAACAGAAGTTCAACAGGAAATCTCAAATTTAGCAAAAAACATTAGAACAAACATCTTTTGTCTATCCCTGATCAAACTGTCATCTACTTAGTATCTTCTGTCTCTGAAAACAAACCTATCAACAAATTTTTCATCTCTGAAAATAAACCTATTTGCCAAAACCAAAACTGTATCTTTATTTGCCCCTTTTTTCTCTTGCACTGCAACTGATCTTTCAATAACTCCTAAGGACTCTACTTCAAAAGACATCCATTAGCTTGGCCCTTGTCTCTGTCTGTCACCATTTCTAAGCTGGATTTCAGAAATAGCTATCTAATTGGTTTTTGTGCCTGCTCTCTTTGCCCTGCTACCCTCTCCACATAGAGAAATCCGAGATTTCCCAGAGTAACCCTTTGAAAAATATAAATCAGATTATGACATATCTCTGCTTGAAATTTTCCAAATCTTTTCCTTTGTAGGGGACTCAAATCCAAATACTATCCTATGATCTGAAACTCTCTGTGACTTGCTCCCTGCTGAGTGCTTTGACCTAATCTGCTCTTCTTCCAATATTATTTTGTGCTCTTGCATATGCGCTTGCATCATAGCTCTCCCGACTGTTTCTTAATCTAAGCTTTACCCTTCACTGTTTGGTTTCACTTAAACATACAATCCTATCCCATCATTCCTGTATGTCTTTTTATCTCACTTTTTAATTCTGATATCTGCTTAAAATGTATCTGCTTGGGAAGTTCCACTCAGATTATCTTGTCTTTGTTAATCTCCTCAACTTATATTGTTTTTTATTCTCTGTCTGACATTTCTTAGTTTCTGCAATCTTCGTTTCCATATACTTTTACTCTTCTTCCTCTCCTTGAAAGATCAATTATATCAGGGATCACATGTGACTCTCTCATATCTCATATCTAGAATAAAGTTGGGCTCATAACAAACATGGACTTTATTTGACATAGGAAGCTGGGATACCCTAATTTCAACTCAATTTTGACCTCACAAAAGGGAAAAGATGGGCAATAATACCTTGAAAGCTAAAGGACAAATGTAGTGAGAACTGTTCTCTATACCCTCTACACTCTCGGCCAAAGTAACTCCTCTTGTTGCAGGACTGTTCAGCCTTACAGTAAGCCTTTTCCAGGTGGTGAGGGTGGGAGATTGGTCACAACAGGTCACCCATCACTGTGTCTAGACAGTGGTTTTTGACACTGGCGGAGTTTCTTGAGAAGAACTGGGTGAGAGTGAATAACATAAATCTTTCCAGGACTCTTGTAGCTTTTGGTCCTTCTTTTGCTGTTTTCATCAGTGTTTTATAAAGTTAGTAGCTTAGCTGGTGGGTTTGGTAGTGCTGCAGCCCATAGGTCACTCACTGCTCTGTCAGTACCTACGTCTGACAAACCCATTTGCTCACCAAGTAGGACTGCTCCAAGTCATGCTCCGGTCAGCAGCCTCTGTGTCAGAGGCAGATATGCCTTGTATCTGTTGTATCTTTGTATCTTGTATCTTGTATCTTGTATCTCTTGTATCTCTTGAGGAATTCCAAGAAGAATAGGACATAAGAAAATTCTCCACAAGCAGAAGGTATAAACATAGGCTGAGATTTGGGTTAGAGCATGGGAAGGGAAATTCTGAGGAAAGCAGACACGGAGACAGGCATCCTGGATCCCTGTCCAGGCATAAATTCTGAAGACAAAGGCTTTACATAACCAGACACATTGGAAGCTATTTTTCTCATTTAGAAGAACACAAAACTGGAAAATTTCAGAGAGTTCACAATTCTCTTTGACATCTCAGATGTCATGAGGCGAAAGGGTTCCAAATAGAACAGCTGAGGACTATTGAATGTGCCACAGGATAGCGCTTGCAGATCTAAATCCTTGAGGGACAAAATGTCACATTAGTTGAATTCATGAAAAGCCAAGAAAATTAACCATGAATCTTCTCAGCTAAAGACTTTAACAGTGGATATTAGCTCCTCCCCAAGGATCACACGTTTATTCACGGGTCGGCTCTGGAGCCTCAGAGATCAGAGAACAGATATGCCTTGAAAAGGGAAGGAATCATACAAACTAAGGCATCTTTACTCTTGCAGTGAGAATACAGGATTTGTGACTGCAGACCCCTCTGCATTACATACGGGTATGGTAGTCGAGTTGAGATTATCTGTAAACTCAGGAAGTATAATAGCTTTCTTTCCTGCATTAAATTTACTTATCTTAAATTAGAAAAACCAAGTATGGATGAATCATACTGCATACTAATAAAACAGATTACACAGCAATCGAAACAATATCCGTGTCTGAAAATCTCAAAATCATTCTGCCTCCCAGACAGTTCCAAATGATCATGCTTAGGTGTGCTCAGGTTTAGATCAGGGAAATCAGCAGCTTTAAGAAGTTTACTTCAGCTTTCTCTCCTGGATAGTAACTGGGGGACACAACACATTCTCAGTGCTCTGGTTTAGCTACACACCATGGAGTCCTGCCATTCATCAGTCAATGCACAGTACTGATAATGCAGTGTAAGGGTTTGCTCTGGAATACACAGTCATGGACCATATTCTCATTTACCTTGGTGATGCTTCTTTTAAATCCTTCCTAGTATGACAGTTTAGATCTAAATATCCCCCTGAAAGCATCAAGTGTTTGGAAAATTAGTGAATCACAAGAGTGATAAACTTAATCGCTGACTCTCTGGAGGAAGTCTGATTCCAGGTGAGTTCCTGTGGGCTTGACTCGGAAAGTTAGAGCTCCATCCCTGGCTTTTGTCTTTTCTCTCTGTTTCTTGTCTGCCAAGTTGCCTTGTGTTCTCTTTCTGCTTCATAGTCAACCAGACCATGGAGTGAAATTAAGAGCTGAAATAAACCTCTTCTCTCCTGTAAGTTGTGAGTGTCGCACTCCAGGTCCAGCCACAGCCACGTGACCAAGACACCAAGTAGTCACTGAACCACACTATGTAGCCAAGTGTACTGCTGACTCCACCTGCAGTGCAGTCAGAGGGCAGCTCTGTGGAAGGACCTGGAGGTTCCCTGCGGAGATCTCTGCTCATCTCCACAGCATACATGGCCTCTCCTATGCAAGTGCCTTCACCATAAGTTCTCTCCAAAGTCTGTTTGGTAGAGTAACTATACCTTTAAGATGTTATCTCAACTGTTTTGAAAGTGAGCATTTTAAGAGAGAAAGGGGCTTCCTGTTTTGGAAGATTGACTGTACAAGGGCAAAAATATCAATAAATGTAGTTAACTGGGTGTCTTTTTGAAAACTTTCTATGACAGTTTCAGAACATTTCATTCTCGCTCTGTCCTGTGCTCTCTCTCTCTCTCTCTCTACACACACACACACACACGTGCTCACACACACACACACACACACACACACACACACACCAAATAAACCCAGGACCTCTGCACTGAACTACATTCCCACCCTTTTAAAATGGTTTGTTTGTTTGTTTTGTTTTGTTTTGTTTTTGAGACAGTCTCACTTTGTAGTTCAGGCTGGCCCTAACTCACTATATAGCCCAACTCACAGCAATTCTCCTACTTCTGCTTCTCAAGTACTGAGATTACAGGTGAAAACACTGAGCTAAAGAAGAATTCTATTGTTAAATTTTAAGATGTGTTCTTGCTAAAATATCTTTGGATGTGCTCCAACTTGAGACACTCCTGCCTCAACCTCTCAAAATTCAGGAATTATACTGGTGTTCCACCGTATCTTGTTTATGATGATTTTCTATTTGCATTCTGTACATTTTAACCATATTTGCAGTTCAGCTATTGCTAAAGAAAAGTCTCATCATTTATCAAATATCATTTGGCTTGTATATATATATATATTTTTTTGTCACACACTCAATTTTCTGCCCCTAGAGTTCAAATTAGCTTATTTTTCTTGACATTATAACAGTCTTTTGTGATCCTAACTAGTAGGTAGCACCAAAGTCCACTTTAACTCATCTTCAGAATTCCCAACAAGAGCTCCACTATCTCACTCTTCGTACAAGAGTATTCTTAAATATCTAGTGATCTAGAATTCACTTTCCAGATTTTAAACAAATCTAATAGCCAAATCCAAAAGTCAGCTTATGAATATGAGTAAAAATTATTTATTCATTACCAGATATTCTATTGTGCTTTCTTATTGTTGTGCTTTCTTATTCACAGAAATACAAAATTCATAGAGTTTCATTTCTTTTCTGAAATGTCTACTTTCTGTCAGGCAAACTGAGCAAGATTTTCATGACATTACATCTGTCAGCAAGGCAGCTTGCTATGTTTTCTCATGGGGAATAATTAGGATTTGTAGTGATCTTCAGTGTTAACTAGATGTTATTTCTGAGATCCTATTATGTGCCCCAAATCTGACTTGTGACCTTGTGGCTACATGACACCAGTCGCATTTGTTTACAATCAACTTCCTTATTACAGTGACCTCCACGGAGCTACATGTTATTGTAGAGTCCCTCAAATACACTTATGATAGAATAGATATTTAGTTATATTGTTTTATGTCTCTCAGAGGTAATATTTCAAAAAAGCTCATTAGCAACCTGCTACATGCCTTTCAAAGGAACTATACATATTTTCAGTGCATCAGGTGGCTTTTGAGCCCAAAATTTCAATAGTCATTACTCCAGAGAAATATTATATTTCTATTGTAAAGTTCAATTTATGTTTGTCTATACAGTAGTTACTTCCAAAAATTATATACTCTTATCAGTGTTGTTTGGTCTTCTATGTGTATATGTGCTCTGGACTATATGTAAAAATGTGACTTTATGTATAAGGGGTAACGAGGGACCAAGAAGAACAAAAGTCAAAATGTCTAATGAATTTAAGAATATCTAAGTAAGCTGATCAAAAATTATATATTTTTGTGATTCTAAAGTCTATGGTGTCTCATATGGCCCAAATCTAAGTTATTCACAAATTTGATGAATTGTGTTGGTCTTTGACTAGTATCTTCATCTGGCCATATGGATTATTACAATTCTTAAATCTTTTATGACTTCTGCCTCTGAAAGAAAAATTATCATATCAATCAACAGTGAACCAGTTTGCTTTTCCAGTGAACATATTTAAATTTCCTCTCACTAGTTATGACAAACACCTGAAACACACTAGTAAGAGTATGATAAATGCTAGCTTCCTTTTAAAATCGCATGAGGAGAAAGGCTTGACCGCGACTCTCAGAATGAGGTAGTTGATTTAAGATAGTCTAGAGCTGCATGAAAAGTCAAGAAGTAAGCTTGTTGCTTTATTCATATCAAAGAATTCATATCAATTTATATTCATATCAAGGAATTTTGAATCATTTGTTTAAAAATAATACTGTCGGGGGGAATTCTTGAGCAAAAGTCTAAGCCAATAACATAAGACATTGCAGCTTTTACCAAAATATGTCCCCTTGATGTACATATTAGCCTTCATCATCATTAAGCTATCAATATATTTTCTCTTCAAATAAAACTGTGTTTAATTTCATATCTATTCCTTAAAAACAAATTATCCTCATTGCTGTTTTCTTCTTTTGAAATAAATTTCTTTTTACTCTTTTTCACTAGTAGTTAGTCTTTCCTCAAAAATCAATTTTTATTCATATCTTGATGAATGCATTAGTATTGCTCAGCAGATGTATCTTTATTAAGAAAAAAACTATGTATACATGTGGGTATCACTATCTCACTCTTTGTATAAGATCGCTACAAATCCTAATTTTTCTCCATGCAAAAACATAGTAAGCTGCCTTGCTGACAGATGTAATGTCAGTAAAATAAAAAGGATTCAAAAGAAAATGAAAATCAATATCATTCTTACCCAAAAAGCTACAAACAAGAAAGATAAGTTTTGAGAATTCAATAAAGAATTTATAAAATTTAGAATGTTAGAAACTTTAATTTTCTTCATTATTTTAAAAAGCTACTATTAACTATACAGTATTTCTCCATAATTTATTAAGAAAGTATAATTGTATAAATATACAGCATTATTCTGGACTTTATTGAGAAAACATAATAAAATCATAAGTGAAAGATGACTTTCTTTAAAATAAAATGACTAGGAACACATCACTTAGAATCTTTTATCTATAGTCATATACAAACTTAAAGAAAAGAGTGAGGAGAAAAGTTGAGAAGACAATGACTTAGGGGAGAACTTTCTTTTCTAGTTCAGAACACCCACAGATCAGCTGAAATACAGCCTTGTCTCACGTAGATACCTGCTGTCTAACGTGTACCTGCAGCAGGCCACATGGGCCCTGAGTTATACTGTGAGTTGCTCTTTTAACCTTTTTTTAATCTGAGGTTTTGCACATACGAAGGTAGATGATACAGTAACCACAGTCTGTGTTGTCACATGTCATGTACAAATGAGAAAATGAAGTTACATTAAATATAGTTATCATCTAGGACATCATGGATACTTCATCTTCCTTGGAAATGTGAAGTCAATATCCTCATTATTTTTATTCAATTTTCCAAAACATATCTCTCTTTATTTCTTTGTAGCATCCATACACTGCCCAAGTACTCAAACAACTGCAACAAGAATATTTTCACCTTAGATAAAAATACAAAAGACATTTATGAAGATATTTCTCTTTATTAACCTTATTTTTATTCTGAAGGAAATTAAGCAAGGTCATTTCTTAATATTAATGAACATACAAGTATTTTGTTTTGTTTTGTTTTGTTTTTTTGTTTTGTTTTTTGAGACAGGGTCTCACTTTGTGGTTCAGGCTGGCCCTGAGCTCAGCCTCAAACTCACATCACAGCAATCCCCCTGCCTCTGCCTCCCGAGTTCTGGGATTACAGGCGTGAGCCACCACGCCCGGCACTGTGCTATGTGGTACTGGTTGCTGCTGGGGTGAGTCTCCATGCCCAGTATTGTTATGTAGTTACCAGGGATCGAACCTGGGTCCTTGCGCTTGCAAGACAGGCGCCGGAACCACTGAGCTAAATCCCTGGCCTCATACAAGTATTTATTAATCAAATTGGTAGGGATAAGGCAGAAAATATGAGATTAACCAGAAAAAAAATTTTTTGGTGCCAGGGATTGAACTCAAGGCCTTGGGCTTATGAAGCAGGCACCAAACCCACTAAGCTAAATCCCCAGTCATAGTAGAAAAATAATGTGTAAGATAAATTGTGGATTTTAAACCCAGAAACACAGAAAATTGTTTCCTCGGTGTATAATTTCCTTAGGTATGAATATGTACATCTTGATTGGGGTAGAATTCCTTGCATGACAAAGAATCACTCTGGAGACATTTCTCCATATTATACACTCCAAAACTGGCATTTCAAAGATAAACTTACATTAAATTCCTGATAAATAAAATCTTCCTCAGTTTTGTGATGTCTTCTGTGATTCCTACTATGTTTGTTACATCTTATGATATAAATTATTTCCTTTTTACTATGATTATTTGTATTATTTTTATTTATCCTACACAAGCTTGCAATGTCTTGATATATTTTATTATTTAGAAAGATTAGTATCATCAGACAAACCATAAATTACCTGCTAGCATTAAAAATCAACCTTATTCCGGGAAGGCATAGCTTCTTTATTTCTCTAAAGAGAACAATATGTCATGTATAATGAAGTGTAAATCCCAGTTGAGTCATAGTTTCAGATGCAAAGAGACGTGAAGAAACAAAAAGTGAGGTTAACAACAGGAAGTCCTTGTGTATCTTTTTATCTCCTAACCTGTCAAAAACATTGAAGTTTGTACTGAACACAGTGTCTATAATTACAGCTCTAGTTGCCAAAAAGAGTTACTGTGACTGTTAAAAAGATAATTAGAGCTACTTTACAATTCAAATCTATGTTCAGTTACCTTGTGAAATCTATTGAATGCTAATCTGACCTTATGTTTCTGAAAGGCCCTCTACTTTGTAACCCTTTTTAAACTTTTTAAACTCTTTTTATCACTAAGGGTGACAACCACTTTCACATCTTTGAAATGGTTGCACATAAAGCAAGCTTTCAACTATTATCTAGAATACCCTGAAGAATGTCAACCACTGTGAAATTTCTCTCTGAAATCTCTCTGAAATGCTTAACATTTCACCTTCTTTAGATGACTTTGCATGAAGGTGTGTATAAGTACCAGTGTGGATCTAGATGGAAAACATGATGTTCCCAAAGTGGATAACTCGGGATAGGTTACAGAAGTGGTATTTACAAGGGTGAATTAGTAACTCACAAGTGATAAAGCTTCCTTGGCTGGGAAGAAGAAGAAGCCTGTACTATCTGCAGGTCTTAGGAAGCCACCTACCTGTGCACTGCTTACCAAACTGTCTCATTCTAATAGGACATGGAACTATGCATACAAGTTACATGAAGCATATGTGTTATGTACATCTAGGTAACAAAGAAAAACAGAAACCTAAGACTCGGGAGAAGCTAATCCCCTGGTTCAAGAAAACTGCTCAGTGCAGAGTCTGATCAACATGCATCCCATATGTATCTCAGCTGAGGCACTCTGGAAAGCAGCCTACTCCTTCTTCCAGGGTTATACAACATATTAGGCTGCATGCCGAAGCCCTAGAAGAGATTGGAACAGAGACCTGGCAGTTCTAACCGGTAAATCCTTACCTCAGAAGGTTGAATTCCCAGCATGCTCCACAGTTATTCCCTAGAGGAACCTGTGAGAGAAAAAGCAGAACTGAATCCTTACAAGACCCAAAGAGAAATCTCCTGAAGATCTCCAAGACAGGAGAAGAAAATGTTATCAGAACCAGGGCAGAAAGACCTGTTTGGACAGGGCTGTGGCCTCCAGTACACACACCCACAATTCCCTGTGGCATGGCAGAGACAAATGGAGACAGGGTAATATATAGCATGAGTTCCATGCTCTTTGATTTTTAGTGTTGTTAGAACCGAGGCCCTGCACACTAAGCAAACTTTTTTCCTGTGAGCTAATGCCTAACTGACCCTTGACTTCCACTATTCAACAGATATCAGTCCTTCCTGCCAAGCTCAGCAGGAAGCCTCAGGTCAAGGGTACAGACTGACTCAACCTATAGACCTAGCTTTCTCAGGCATACAGCAGGATCAGGAAAAGAATGACGCTGGACAAGGAAAAGTAGATGCACAGGGCAATATGTAGCTAATTTGAAATAACTTTAAACAAAGGCTCTGCAATGGATGGTTTCCTGTCAAATTTTGAACATCAACTTCAAAACTACTATGGATCATTATGTAAGAAATATTTTTATATCATTTTAAAGTATACTTACAAAACTTTCCTTATTAATACACAAAACAACTGGAAAGTAGTAGGTGTTTATTAGTACACTGTAGCTCAAAGAATTTAAACATTCTGTTTTAGACTACATAAGTTTTCTTCAGAAATGAGGAAAAGACATGGTTAAAGGATAATGTTGGCTATATTTGTCTCACCACATGCAAGTTAAGTTTCTAATGTATTAAGCATTTTAAATGTTTGACCTCATTCACTGAAGGAAATATCATTGAAATAGACATTATTGTTACTGTCTCTGTTCCACTGGCAAGTAAACTACAGAAGCAGAAGCACTTGGTTTAAGATCATACAGCTGGATTCATCCTCCAACCATTTGGTGTCAAAGTCGGTGTATCTCACCAGAACTTTCATCAGTGTTATGCATATGCTGACTGTCTAGAGCAGGAAGTAAACAACATCAAGGAAATAAATATTACATTTGGATTCAAATAGTTCCTCTAAGACTAGTAGGAAAATAGATATATGTCATTATGGAATGAATGGAAATTTTTCTAAATTGAACGTATATTAAGTTTTACATATTCCATCAAGGGAACATTTAGAGATAATGTCAATAAGAGTTCTGTCACAAGATAATGATCTCCTGCTGTTACATAACCACGGATGGTAAGCCAATTTGTTTATTTTGAAAGCAGAGAAAAATCAATCCCAGAATTATGTTCTATCACAATGATTTTAGTTCTATTATACAAAGTGATGCATGTTGATTTAATAATTTCACATGATGGATGTTTGAGAGGAAAAAATGACAGATGTTTATTTCACCATTCCAAGTCAGAAGCACTCTGATGAGCTTAGAAAATACACCTGTTGTACGTTTGGACTAATCAGAAATAGTCATCCATAAAAGTGATAATGTGGCACTATTCTTGTAGTCTGCATCTTTGAGAGGAAGATGATTTATGGCCTACTAAGGGTGTTGTATTTTTTAACTTTAATCAGGGAATAAGACTGAATCATGCAATCATGCAGTTTAATAGAGGGAGGATTGTGAACTGGTAGCAAAATAACTACAGAAATCTCTATTGTACATAGTCATGATCATTTAATTCCAGATGGAACTATGTATTAATTGTATTAAGAATTGTGTATTAATTTTTTTACTTAGGCCTGAAACAGGAAAATATTTCAGTTTCATACAACATAGGGAGCACTCTGAGAGCTGTCTCCCACAATGCAAAAATACATATTTGTGAGAATGTATTAAAAAACAGCCTATATTTTAATATTTGTATTTGTTTCCATAGTACTTACTGGCATTTGTTCATTTCCATTTCATATTTACAAACACCTGCAGAGTCAGTTGTATACTCATTAGTTGAATAAAATAAGAAATGAGAAATTAAAGGAAGTAAATTAATAAGAATTTTAGATATCCTGAGTCCTATACTATGTATTTTGTTCAGTTATATCACAAAGCCTTTTATCCTTGCAAAATCATATGCTTTATACTAATATATGGATTGTCATAGTTTGTTCTTTTTGAACAATTAGAAAATTCAATCAGTGTGACTTCAAAGGCACTTCAAAAATCAAGGAATAAACCTAATTGAGACAAGGCAGAAACTTTTCAAATATATGAAACAAAGTTTTATAAAACAAAACTCTTTTTTGAATAAGTAATTAGGAAGTGATAAGCCAGTAAAAAAATTCGTTAATACTGACTTTAAGACAGCCTCTCAGTCCTGAATCAGCAGGATCAGTTTTCCGCAGTGGTCCATGTGCAGTGCACCTCTCCAAGGCTGAAAACCGGAACGAGGGGCACTGACAACCCGAGGAACTGCACACGGGAGCGGCGCGATGGAAATTCAACATTCCCTGACGAGGCTGAGGTAGAACACGGTTTTTATATCTAATAAAGGTTTCTTCTTGTCATCACACGCTCCACTCTAGCGATGTAACAGCAGCACAGGCCACACCAGCTGGAGATAATCTGCTTTCCACAGAAGAGGCCAGTAAAGCAAGGAGAACATGTTCTTTCTTGGGTCCATTCCCAAGAGAAAAGAAAATGAAAGACTGGACTGCGAAAAGTTATTTCTGCTTTCCAGCTCACTCAAGGTGTAATTCAGTTTACTTCCCCTGAGGCAGAGTAAGGAAGGACACAGAAAGCAAGCACCGTTAGGCTAGTTAAATTTCTTTCATGGAAGGGAACATCATTTTTAGGTAGTCTTCACTGTTATACCATTGACACTTCCTTAAATGTCCTCTATTACAGAAAAAAAAAGATATTCACATCCTTCAGTTCAGTATAAAACATCTGATATGGTATACAACAAATCATATATATCAGGGACATGAAGCAAATACAGTATTAGTGTATTGCTTCTCTCCATTGATATTTTTTCATTTATTGTGTTTATTGATACATTTTTATATATATTATGATCACATTCAGTATTAAAAATTTGTATCTGTACATAATTTATCCTGATTCTAATTTTTCCCATTCCCCTGTCCTCATACTACACCCAAGCCTCCCCATAAGCTTTGCCTCCATTTTTGTTTTTACTATCACATTTTTCTTTGCCTTTATTTTTCTCTAACCCTTTACCTTTTTTCTTTGAATATTTTCTTTCTCTTTCACATTATATATCCTACATTCCAACTCATTTACATCTTTAGTTGATGAGGCAGAACATCGGTCCATAGTACTAGGTGAACTAACTCAGGTGGATGAGCTCACTTACATCTAGGGAAGAGTCTCATATTTTTGGAGGTTGCTTCCTCAGAGTGGCATGGTGCCTTTTTACTCTCCTTGTTCTCTTTCTCTCTCTGACTCCATAATGCCTTAGCTTCCAGGTCCTTCCAGTGTTTCTCTTTCCAGGAAAAGAAATGTGCATTTGTTTGCAACATGCCAACAAGGGTGCCAGACAGCAAGTTCGAAACTTCCAGACCTTCTAAAAGCGAAGCCCAGAGCTACTTGCATTTCCTCACTTGGACCACATTCTACTGATCAAGACAATTCACAGAACCAAATGCAGCAGAAATAGATTTTATCCCTTAATCAGAAAAAAAAATGACAGGAAAGACTTTTCCAAACTTGCAGACAACTGTGACTGAACTTTGTGCCTGACCCTCTTCCAATCCCAACACAAAGGACTTGTGGTGACAAACAATATACTCTAATACTTCTACACCCTGGCTGTCCTGCCTCACTTACTTTGTGTTACTTGATCTGTAGGACAATAAAATTAATGTGAGATCATTATGTACACGGAATTGCTCTTTTAGAACAATCCTTTAGTCCTTTTCCCTCACCTAAGGCATGTGTTATTCCATGCTATTCATTTTCAGCTGATTATAACTGACTACTCTCAACAAAACAGAGAAAAAAATTACATACTCAAATCCCTTACACAATATTACTACAAAATATTTAGAAGAAAATACATTTGTGATTTTAATAACACATTTACTGGGATATAATTTAGAACATTAAAATTCAAATGTTTTCTATTGCTAAAAGAGCACTATGACCATTATTATCTCCCTGATACACAGTTATTTTGAAGTATTTTATAAATAGGCTCAAGTTGGCAGCCACTGTGTAACAGAATCCTGGTACTTAGAAGCCATGTCAAAACCAACTAGGAAATCATATCAGCGCACACTGTACATGCAGACAGGCTCCTTGGAAAAGCTGGCAGCCATGTTGATCTTCTAATTGGCAGGAAATATTTTTTAATCTTTCTCAAATTATTATTTTTAAAAAAAATTAAGAAATAACTGCCTCCAAATGAAGGAAAGCCCCTCAAGACAAACAGTAAAAACTGATGATACAAATGTTTAGGGTTCCAATAGATAAGTTTTTATTTAATTTGAAATTAATAATAGGCTTGTGGTGAATGTGATACACAGCTTGACAGAAATACTGCTTTTGCTTCTAGTAAAGTCAGAGAATTCTAATGGATAGAAAATGCTTAAGGGAACAGTTTCTAATCTCACAGCTTGGTCTTTTGGTACCTAATTAGATACGTGGTCTAAATCAATTCTCTCTTAAAAGGATTACAAGTGGCTGTCCATCATGTCTAGCATTAAGCTTGTCAATAGTATCAGTGACTGTACAAAATAATCAGGAGATACTATCTGTGTTTTATGAGTATTAATTTCCTAAGATTTCTATAACAAAGTCTCATTGACTAGGCATCAGAAAAAGTAAAAATTTACTGTCTCAGTGTTTGGAGCTAAAAATGAAAAATCGAGTGATCAGGTGTGTTTTCTTCTGAAAATCAGAAGGGAGGGTCTATGCCATCACAACCTCTGGGTTCCGGTACTCAACTTGGGGTTGATCTCCTATAGGAACCAGCATACAATCTAAGCTCAAACCTGACCAAGCAGTGTGATATAGAAAAAATTTAAAAGGAAGGAGGGTGTACGAGTGAATAATGAGGGGAATAAGAATGTGAGAGTAAGTTTAAAAAGGAAACAAATCTTAGGTATATAGAGGGTGGAGGTTGCAGGGTGGGTGGGGAATGGAGAAAAATGAGAATCGAGTCATATATTCTGGTACAAACTCTCAACATTGAATGCAATGATGATGTGTATTCATAATGTGCCTATAAAGATTTTAACTTTTTAAAAAAGGAATAAAAATAGAGAGACAGAAACAAGTTAAAATCTAGAGGTCAGAAGCTTTATATTTCCCTTTTGCATTGAGTCCTGAATGACTAGGGCACCTTGGCTTTATTTTTCTCAGACACGAGCAATTAGAGTTCCAGAGGATTCATCTGTCTCCCTCATTTCAGGGTACTTCAGGTAAACAACTCCATGTTGGATGTCTTTATTCTCCTTTCTCCTTCCCTGTAGCATGCACCGTCTTTCTCTTCAATGCACACAGAGGCCAATTAGATCTTATTCTTCTCATCTGATCACCACCTTGATATCATTTTCTTACCATTCTTGTCACTCTCTGTGTCTAAGTTTTCCTTTGCAGAAATATACAGTTCTTATGTATTAGGCTTCACCTTAATGATGCTAATTTACCTTAATCACAGACAAAAGCCTGGATTCCAGATAAGATCATCTCTATACATCCTGGAAACTGGGACTCCAAGATTGCCTGGGCTGGTAAAATTCATTCATAAGCATAACTCCGGAAAGAGTTTCAGCTTTGAGGAACAGTAGGGGAGAAGATGATGTTATGATCCTCTCTACTTTTCTCTTTAGCCTTCTTTTAGTAGGCTCAACATCTTAAATTATACTCCTGATTATTAAACAACCTCCTTTTGTGACACATAACACCCCTTGTGCTGACATCTCTTTTAAATTTGGTAATATTTTTCAGGTCAAGCAATTAATAATACAAAAACTTTTCTTTGCGCCTGCCTCAGATCTGGCCAGGGCTCCGTATGACGTTTGTTACATAAATTTTAAACCTGACACAATTTCGCCCTTTGTCAGACCATCCACTTGATTGGAAATGCGCCATCTTTCCCACCAGTATCTGTATGCTGGCACTTTTTTATTACCCTGAGTAAGATCATTTTGTAATTCCCTTACTTCTCTCACTCCTAAACTAGTAGAGGTTTTAGTCAGGGATTTTAGAGATAATTTTGATTCAAGATGCTATATATAAATCTCCTGAGCTGGAGTAGGCTATATTTTGTATAAGATAGAGCAGAAATTTGTAAACTATGGACCACGGATCAATTTAGCCCTGTCGTCTGCCTTTATATAGCCCGTACACTAGAATTGTTTGTGTATATTGAAGTCATTGAAATCAATTAAAAGAAAAAAAGTACTTCATGTAAGGTAATAATTATATGAAATTTAAGTTTCATAGTTTCATTGTGGTACAACCACATTCGATTATGTAATTTTCATGACTATTTTTATACCAGTACAGTGAAGTCAAACAGTAAAGCAACAAATCCATAACTGAAAAAGCCCTATATATTTATCATTTGTTCTTTTACATAAGTATTTTGCTGAATAAATAATGATAGAATAAACTGAGGAGAGAGAAAGGTGAGGGAAGTGAAAGAGCAAAACAGAGAGAGAGAGAAAGAGTGACAGAGATAGGGACAGACAGTCAGACAGAGGGCAAGAGAGACAGTATATATGCAGAACTGAGTCTACAAATATTGCATTCTACCAATGTATGATTCCAGTTCTTCCTGAGGTACAATTATAATCTTGAATTCCTTGAGACAAATCAAATAAAGTATAAAGATTAAATGTGTTGACTGTTTTTAATGACAGTTTTAATAGTATGCTTGTTAATTCCCTTGTCATTCTCCTGCAGTTAGCAAGAAGCTCTTTATACTTATCACAATGCTAATTAATTTTTATATTACTTCTGATACATTTACTCCCAAATACCTATTTCTTAAATTAGTTAATATATACACAAATGCATTGCCTGTTTTAAATTAGCTTCTCAAAAATTACATGTATTATTGTGATACTATGTGATATTTTGAGATATTTTTGCATAATGTATTCCTTAAATTAAGTCAAATATATCCATCTCAAACCTTTATCATTTCTTAAGGTATAAAAATAAATATACTTTTTCTAGCTTTCTGTGATGTGCATCATGTTACCATTGTGAGGAACTTGGTCTTACTGAGTTATAATTTTTTATCAGCTCTTCCACTCTCTCCCACTGTACTCAGCTTCTTGCACAGCCACTTTGCTGTTGGCTACTTTCAGAGAGCATTGTCATTTCCACCAGTGGCAGGGATTATGCTGTAATTATTATTCTGTACCTGCCTTATTTCACTTCACACAATGATCCTCACTTCCATAATTCATGTCACAACAAATGAAAAGTCTTCAGACTTTTTCAGGCTGAACAGATTCCAATAGTGTCTATGTGATGATACTTCATTGTGATTTTTATTTTGATTTCACTGATAGTTATTAACATTGAGCATTTACTTATAAATCAATAATATTCTTTATATTAAAAGAAAATTATTTTAAGTAAAATCAAGGAAAACCTCATTTCTGAAAGCTACAAAATATCTAGTGATAAATATGGCCAAAAATTACAAGATTTTTATAATAAAAACTAATGGAAGGAATGAAATAAAAAATAAAAATGATCAAAACACATTGGGTATGCTCAAGGAGTGGAAGAATACATACTGTTAAAATGTCTGAGCTATAATGCTGTCGATGCATTTAGTGTGCTCTGCACCAACATACCAGTTATTCTCTGCACACAACCCCAAAATGTATACCTAACCATAACAATTTCCAAAGACACAAAATCATCTTGAAGAAAAATGTGCTACAAAGATGGAGTTATCAGAACAAGGCAGATTTGTTATAAGTACAGACTCAGAGGTCAAGGAGTAAGAACGAGTAAGAAAACCCAGGCACAGGGCTATACATCAAGGGCTAAGTAGTTTTTAACAAAGGCAGTAGAAGCTTGGAGTAGAAAATGAAAGGTTTTTTAGATCGATGTTGCTGCAAAATTTTGATATCCACATGCTGAAAGATGAAATTAGATATCTTACCTACCAGTTGCAAAAATCATATCAAAATGGATTAAAGACTTAAAGGTAAGATCTGAGAGAATAAGACTAATGAAAGAAAATGTAAGGAAAATCCTTCAAGACACTGGTCTGAGCAAGTACTTCTTAATACAATCTAAAATATAGGGAACAAAAACAAAATTAAATTAAATAAAAGCACATTAAATTACATTGAGCTAAAAAAACTACTAGAAAGCAATGGAAACAATCAACAGAATTAAGAAGATATGTACAGAATAGGAGAAAAATATATGTAATTCATCTGTTGTTTAAAATGGGTTGAAATAAGGAGCAGAGGTAAGTGGACTAAAATAGATATAGCCTCATTTCTTGTAGATCACTACTTTCTCTAAAGTGTTCTGTGGAATGTTCCAGATGATTCTTAAAGTGGATTTTAAAATCAACCAGAGCTCCTAACCAAACCAAAGGCACAGAATTTTTTTTATTACTGTCAAAATATTCCAATGAATTTCTGACAGAGTACTGAGATGGTGATGGTCCTGGTAGCAGCCTAATTCCTGTCCTAACTTTATGTAAAGACTGCATCATTCTGCATTCTACATGCAATCTAAATCACTCTGCAGGCACAGTCTTCCAACAAAGACCCTGTTTCTACAGTGTGGGATAACTGCTCTGAAAGAGAAAGAGGTTAAACATTAGTGATACTATTGCTCCAAGTGCGTAGACTTTTAACTTTAGGTTGCTAATGCTAGTAGTTCCATTTTTTGAGAAAGAACTTAAAGCTAAGAGTTAAATTACCCCCATTGGCAATGAGAGGTTGAAGTGTTTCAGAGAGCCTCTTAAAACTCATTTACCAAACCACGAAATTCTGTGGGGTACTGAAATGTAGCCTCAGTTCAATTGCAAAGCATAGTGTTACTAAGATGAAATTGCAGACACTATATGAGGTCAGTGCAAACAAATCAGGCATTGTCTAGAGATATGATGATTGCATCCCCAGCCCCTGCAGAAGTGAACTGAAAAACAAATCCTACCGAGGCTGGTGACTGCATGCTAGATGATCTACTCACTCTCATGGAGCTTTGCATAAACATTTCTGGCACGGAGAAAAGAAAATTGGTGCTTGAAATTTAGCTTATGCTCTACCCATAGAAATGTGGAAAAGCTATGTAACTTTGCTTAGGCTTTATGTTCATATCTTTAAAACAGAGATGATAATACCAAAAACTAGATTGATTAAAAATCTGATATTGGATTCAACCTTTGTATATAATTAAAATCACAAAAATACAAAAGAGAACAGAATCTGAACTTTTTATTTTGCTTATTATAAATGTTTTATGTATTTTATTATCATATTACATTCTTTTACTCAAAATATCATCATAAAAGCCATGATGAAATCAAATGTGTTTTTATGAGAACATGACTTTATTGTCCTGCTGAACCTTATCTTCAAAAAGTAGAAATCAATAGACAAGTAGAAGTGTGAGGGGTTAAAGGAATAAATGGAGGGACTCCACTGTACAACAAGAATAGTTTGGAAAATGTAAGAAGCATAGTGCTTACTAAAGAGAAATAGGTCACGATAGGTAATTTCAATAACCTCAAACACTACGTCCACTTGACCTTGGGTCACAGAACTAGTAAGTTGATAGTTAAGTGGACAGATGTGGGGTCAGAAATAATATTCAGTGACGTTAGTCAACCTGGTAATTTTACTCAATAAGTAAATGAAATCTTTGGCAATATGAATATTGCCAGCCCCTTGATTAAGCCAGTGTAGAAGGGATTAAATACAACTTTGGAGAGCTGATAGGGTTATTTGTCCTTTAACTTTCATTTCATCCCTGAATTTGATTTGATTTCTCTATAGTAAGCTGTATTACTATAGAACTGCTATAATTTCTCTCTCTCTCAATCTCTGTCTCGCTCTCTCTCTCTCCCACGCACACACACACCATCCCTATACTGATAACAACTTACGATAGAAAGATCGAAAGAAAGAAATCCAATTCATTCCTGAATATATTCTTCAATGAGCATAAATAGAGAAAGATTATAAAAAACAATCACGCAAAATCAAACAGTTATTCACCATGCATCTGAAGAACACTTTTGAGATGTCAGAGATTTTTTGAGTTGTTTTAAATTCAGTATTCCTAGCTTCTTATTAACAAGGTCGGCTGAGTATAGTACTGTGGCTGCAGAAGTTAGGGGACATTTCGTCATCTCACAGGAGTGTTTTCTCAGGAATTGTTCTCTTCTTGTATGGCTTATTAGAAAAGGAGCTGGACCTCTGCATGTTACACAAGGCAGTGATAGCAATAATCAATTCATGTCCCAAGTCTGGCTGGCCGAATTGCATGTAGAGTTCTGTACAGATGGACTTTAGCTTTACCCTCACAATTTCTCTTGAGCCTCTGCATCACCATCAGGGGACTCATCTGTCCTTTCAGCTCTGCAGCCAATTCCTGCTCTGACTTTCTTGTAAATAAAGAGACACAAACAAACACAGTCCTTTTCGGGAGGAGGAACTAATTATACAAGGACAGGGACCACTGATAGTGATGAGCCCGGTTTACATCATTAGGGGAACACTTAGCATATTCATTTGGAACTTTTTACAGTTTCTCAAAAAATGTATGGAAGATTAGGTTTGCCTTAGGAGTTCTTGAAGATCTGCTACCAATATTTTTTTGTCTTTTAGAAACAGAAACATTTTTGCAAATTGTGACTATTTTCCAAATACCAGAAAACGCCCCAGATCCAAACATAAAATGTTTTTTTCTTTTTCTTTCTGTTTCTGATTGTGGCCAAAATTATCATTAAAACAGTAGGTTGATAATGAGTAACTTGAAACGTAGCTGTGAGTATGTAAGAAATACTCAGAAAAATGTGCTGTTTACAGGTTTAAGGCCGATGCGGGCCCGTGGATGTGCCTCTCTCCTCGTAATGACGAACAAAGGGAAAAGTTCAGGTGGCGCCGCATCCATTTCTGTCAGAGCCATTTTCTGTCTCGCAGTAGCTATGTTCCTCTGCTCTTTCCTTCTCACGTACCATCTGTCTCCTCAGCTTCATCTCACTTTCTTTTAACATTTTAAGCTACTGTGACAAGAGTTAAAGATCATGGAAGCCATAAAATCTGGCTGGAAACCTTAGCTGATATATGGTCTTTGAGGTCTCAGGAAGGAAACAGTCTTTGAGCCCTGGGTGATGAAATCCTTGAAAAACAGCCTTCCTGGAAATTTTACAACCAAGAAGAGCAAAGAACAAACTTTCTTTTCTGTCAAATCGTTGAAAAATCAAGTTACAGTCAAGAAAATATGACACTAGAGATTAATATATGGTGCTGGACCTATTTGGAAGCTACCGCCCTAATAAGAAAAAAACAAAAAATATTTGAGCATTTGTACAGTATCGTCCATACTTCATTATTATATTAATGGCACATTCGCACTCTAACACTTTTAACAACAAAATCTGGACAAGCATAAGCAAATCCAGCCTTTTCCAAAATGCCTCTTATTTTCACAGATTCACCAGTATATATCACATTACAAATTTAAATTTTATATTTAAAAAATAATCTAATTTAAATGTTATAGAATTCAAGTCTAATTTAAAAGATAGAATATTCATAGAAAGTATATGATTGTTGGCATAGTGTTTTGTCAATGTAAAGAAAAAGGTAACAATTCAATAAAATATTTCATTTAATTGTTTGAAATTAAAGAATCATTATCACCCCTGAAAGTTGCCATTGTTCACTGAATTTGAACATAATATCCATTCAGAACCAAGGTGGTGACTATATATGTGTGTTATTGGTTTTCCTTCAAGACACAAGTTTTTTATTTATTTATTTATTTTTTTTTAGGTTTTTTTGAGACAGGGTCTCGCTTTGTGGTTCAGGCTGGCCCTCAGCTCAGCCTCAAACTCACATCACAATCCTCCTGCCTCTGCCTCCCGAGTGCTGGGATTACAGGCATGAGACACCACTCCCGGCACTGTGGTATGTGGTACTGGTTGCTGCTGGGTGTGGGTCTCCACACCCAGTATTGTTATGTGGTTACCGGGGAATCGAACCCGGGCCCTTGCGCTTGCAAGACAGGCGCCGGAACCACTGAGCTAACTCCCCGGCCCCAAGACACAAGTTTTTTAAGGTTTGTTTTCTATGCTAAAAATATCAGGACCCAGGTTGAATTTTCAGTGTTAGCAAACTGTGATAAATAAGTAGATTTGGGGTTACAATTTGAACACCTGTGTCTAAGAGGTTCACCATCCCAGCTACAGAGTATTGAAAGACACTCCTTTATTCCATACATTCAGTTGATTAAAATGTATCTGCGCCTAATTAATATTAGCTTCCTGAAAGGGATACTTTATACTATCTACTAATAATTTTCTTTGGATTCTTCTACAATTAATGATTTGGATTGCTTTCAAATATGTAAGTGATCAGAATTATTTCTTTGAAGGAGAAGTCCATGCTTGGCTCAGTAAGATGTGCCACACATATATCCAGTAGCACACTATGGGACACTGAGAGGTGTGAGAATACCCACCACTGAGCATAGAAACCAGGCATATTGCTAAATGAAACCTATCCTGTCTCTGCACAAAATCATAACTCTGCAGACCTCAGCCAAAATGAACAGTACCGAGCAAACAGGTGCTGTGCAGAGGCAGATCACAAGACCAATCATATGATAAGGTGTTAACACAACAATCAGTAATGGCCAACTCTGTAGATGCCTCTGTCCTCACCACTACACTATCTCTTATAAAGCCAGTGCTTACAATAATAAAGCAGAAGCATTCTTCTGAAACCTTCTCTGGAGTCTGCCTGGTGACCCTCTCAGCCCAAGCCAAAACCCATTTCTTCAACAACCTTGACACCGACAACATCTCCTAGTTCCCAGTACCCATTCCTATGTATTGTCAATAAACCGATATTTATTAAATTCCATGCTCTATGTTGGAAGACTTGATGCAAGAGATAAGGATACAGTATATCCCACAAAGAAGTGCTTTAGAGTTAGCGGTATCAATCCTTCACAGGTTTTTCCTTAGAATCTAACCACCAGTTATCCTCAGAACAACTGCAACCTCCGGACAATCACAAATATTTACCTCAGTTGTTTTTTGGCAAGTGATTTAAGTAAGTAGCCAATAGGAAAGCCTTATTCAGTAATTCTTGCTGCTAATTGGCTACTGTGCTGTGTCCCAGCTGCACAGACTACCAGCATTCCCGCATCCTAATAGGTTGAATGTGCCTGCAGCTACCTGGAGTGGTCTGCGTTTTGTTCTTCTTAAATTTCTCAGATTCCTAAGATAACATAAAAATGTCCTGCACCATTTAAGGCTTTATTAATATAGTATTTTATTAAGTTAAACTGCTGGCCAATAGCATAGTTGGTGTTTGAGCTATAAAAATAGGTATTTATAGTTTTTTTTCTGTCCTTATCTGAAATTGTTGGTTTTTCACAGTCTTCAAGTGCCCGGAGAATGTAACTCCTGTGAATTCCCATGGTTCAGTGTACACTTGCCCTTAATATGTTAGGCCATGGATGGCAGGCAACTCTGACTAGATAATAGATGTCATTATAAAGTTTCAAAAATTGTAGATCTATAAAAGATCTAAAATCAACGTATGAAAAGTCATGTTTTCCAAAGGACATATATTTTAAATTGAGATATAAAATAAATACATGAGCTATATTTGAATTTAGAGATTTAAAGATAAAATGTCAAAGCGTTAAAGATAGAATCTGATTAACTCAAAACAAAAAGGGATTGTGGCTAGAAGTGGCCAACAGTCACTAGAAATACAAGAACTATTAAGAAGTTCAAATGTGATTTTAAAAGCTTTAGATTTGTGAGTCCTTCCATACAGTCATTATTAAGCATACTGCTTTCTTCCTTGCAAGTAGAACACAAATTTTGTGGAAGTAATACCTCTCTTAAGAATTTGAACAAGTTATTTCCCTCTCCTACCCAAGGAGCAAATGCTTTTTGAAATAAGCTAATTGTGGAGTCATCATTTCTCTTGCCAGCAATTAGGATTAAGCATATTATTAAAGTATAGCTAACTGGATACAGAAGGATTTCTACTGAATAAATGGTATGGTCTAAATTATTTCTCCCTAATGTTTATATGCTGAAATCTTAAATCCAAAAGTAACGATATTTGAAGATATGACCTCCAAAATAAAGCCAATTGAGAACATAAAAGTATGACTCTGTTCAACAGACTGTGACTTCACAAGAAAAAGTTCACCAGTATGTCAGAAATGGCCACGACAGAATGGACATGTGGTGACACGATGAGACAGCAGCCATGAGAGAATTTGTGGACATGTTGATCTTAGATTTCTAGCCTCTAAACTATAAGAAAATTTCCTGTTATCCAAAACTCCCAGGCTGTAATATTTTTATGGTAGCTCTCTCAGACTAGCAGCAGGGTCCTGCAAATATATCACTTCACAAAGGTATTAAGAGACAGAGAAGTGGATGTTCCTTTTTAAAAATTTTTCTTTTCTTTTTTTTTCTATCTGTGTGTGTGTCTTTTGCCAGACTATGTCTACATAGTCATTGCATGAGTGCAGATGTCACCTTCTATGAGTAGTTCTTATACCTGCTGTACCAAAACACCACAAACTGAGTGATTCACCATAACAGAAATTTATGGTCTCATCTCCAGAGCATAAATGACACAAATGCCATACAGTAGGTAAAGTATAGGTTTTCTTTTTTTCAAATGCTTTTATGAGCCAGCTCTGAGGCCTTGGTGGAGGATTATAGGTTCTACCTCTTAACCATTAAGTCTGTAACCCAATCATTTTCAATACTAAATTGTCACACTCTGGAAAAATATGCAACTATCCTAATCACCATGAGTACCAGGAATCAGAAAATGAGAGAGCCCTATTGTCCACCTGTCAAATGATTCAAATAAAACAACTCATAGGAATCCCAGAAACCCAGCTGCACATGGAAGGTACAAACCACTTGCATACAAACTATTCCCTACCAGCTCTACTCAAGACTTTTCCATGTGCAGCCATGTGTAGCTCACCTCTCATGCAGAGCTGCAGCAGACATCTTCTGCCCTTTATCTAGCCATTTATCACTGTGCTGTGCTCTGATATCAAAAGAATCATCAAATCTTACAGAGCCCATTTTCTTCCTGAAAACACCAAACAGGCCCATCCATTTCTCTCCCTCCTTACTGGAAGTTGCTAGCAATCCTTGTTATCCATTCCTTCATTTTCAGCTGCATAATTCCAAGATCGACCTCTATGGTTAATGTAGGACATTCTACCTTTTTTTGTGTGTCCTTGCATGTATTAGTCAGCTTCCCATCACTGATACAACATACAATATGTTCTGTAACGTGCAGAAAGAAATTTATATTTTAGATCAGTTCTGTAAGTTCAGGTCACAGTCGGCCAGCTCCAAGTTGGAAGGAGCATAGTGAACAGCCTAGTGGAAGAGCTGTTTACATCGTGGCCCCCAGAAAGCAGGCACAGACAAAAAAAAAAAAAAAAAAAAACAGGGAGTCAGATCTACATTCCAAAGCCATGGCCTCAGTAACACACTTTTTCCTATATGGCCCTACTTCCTATGAGCACATTTCAACTATGACCTTATGAATGTATAAATTCACTAAAAAGTATAGTCGCTCATGACCCAGTCACACTCGGAAGTTCCAAATTTGAACAAAGGTCTTTTCAGAGACATTTCAAATCTAAGTCGTGACATTCTGAGTTTGAACTCCAAAGGCTCATGACTACATCATTACAGTGAGTCCTTAACTTCAAACTAAATTCCTTTCCAGGAGAGCTGTTCATAAGTCAGATCCCTTTTACCAACAAAATGAATCTAATAGAATATATCTGCAAAATTTTGCAACCCAAATGTTCATAAGTTGGGGACTTACTGTACACAAGATGCACTTGTTCCATCTCTAAGAGTCACTGAAGTCTTAACAGTTCCAGCGTTGCTTAAAAGTCTAATGTCTTCTCTGAGTGTCAAGCAAACTCTTAGCTGTGAGACCCTGTAAAGAAATTGTTTAAACATCAAATACTCCCACTGTCCAGATAAATCAGAGAGGACTCAGACCATATAAGACAAAATTCTAGCAGGCCAAAAAAATTGTGTAGCTCTACATTGAGTACCTGGGGCCAAAGGTAAAATATGAACCTTAAAGAATCTCCAAAGTTCCACCTCTGTGGCCCTGGCATTTGCAGTCTGCTTGCCCTCTCTCAGGCGGGCCCCACTGACTGCCTCATATTTTCCTCAACAAACACTCTCCATTCCTGGAATCTCCAATGACCTGGGGTCTCCCACTGTATCTTTCGCTTTATTCGCACAGCATCACACATCACACTCTTGGGAGCACATTGCAAGGCCTCCCAGGGCCTTCTTTCATCTGGATGGAAGCCTCCCTCCACCTATAATTCTTTCATTTTGTATGCTGAAAAATACAGCAACCGTTGAACAACATCAAGGTGTACCACCAACACAAGCAGTGGCTGGCTCAATTGTATCCAGCTGCAATCATTTCTAAGTGTCTGGATCCCTTCAGACTTCTGAATGAGTAAGTGGCCATAGGGATATCTTTTCAAAGCAATTTTTTTAAAGGAGCTTACTTTCTTAAATTCTTTTGCCTGGCCATTTTTGGGGGGCATTTTTCTATTGTCTTGGTGCAAAATAACTGACTTCTTCTTTTTATTATATGGCTAATTTTTTCAACAACCACACTTTTATTTTTCTCAACTTTACAGGGGCTCACTTTCTGACCAAGTTTTACCTAACTTGACTCTGTTTTTGCTCCTGATTCTCATTATACACCTGGTAAAAAACAGGCAGAAATAGCTATGCTACAGCCTGAACATAGAGCTACTTTGAAATTTCCCCCACCTGATTAATGCTGCCCCTAATGTTAGTTTCCCACATAGTTTAGGGCATGGGAATTTACCAGTTTTCAGTCCTCTGGTTAATATAAAAGCCTAACGAACCAGTCACCTTCAAAAGTTCTCTCTTCTCCTAAAGCCTATGTCTGTACATTACACTTTGGGGAACTGTTAGGACCTAAACTGTAACACCTTCCTCCTGTTGTCCTCTTCTCTTGTTTGTTCATGTATCTTCACCTCATATTACAAGGATACTATTTATAGTGGATAAATATTCAAACTAATTTATTATGTACTAAATTTAACTTGAATATATTTATGTGACTCGATTTCCAAATATGGTCAAATTCATAAGTACAAATAGCTAGAATTTCAACATTTTTAGAACTATAGGACAAACTATAAATTTTTTTTGAGACAGAGCCTCTTTTTGTTTAGGCTGGCTGACCCTGAACTCAGTATGTAGACCAGGCTGGCCTTAAAGTCCCAGCATTTCTTCTGCCTCAGCCTCCTGAGTGCTCGGATTATAGGCATGTGCCATCATCATCAGTATTAGCCTATAATTAATTCTTTTTTTTTTTTTTTTTTTTTAGGTTTTTTGAGACAGCGTCTCGCTTTGTGGTTCAGGCTGGCCCTCAGCTCAGCCTCCAACTCACATCACAATCCTCCTGCCTCTGCCTCCTGAGTGCTGGGATTACAGGCGTGAGCCACCACGCCCGGCACTGTGGTCTGTGGTACTGATTGCTGCTGGGTGTGGGTCTCCACACCCAGTATTGTTATGTGGTTACCGGGGAATCGAACCCGGGCCCTTGTGCTTGCAAGACAGGCGCCGGAACCACTGAGCTAACTCCCCGGCCCCCCTATAATTAATTCTCAATTGTGGAATATGGCAAAGAAGTTAGATTTCTTGTGCTGGAGGATATCACAGGGACACTGAAATAACTCTATAGATGATTTCTATTTCTAATTCTTTAAAAATATAAGCTGTTTATTATATGGTTACATTTATATATGAATGATTGCATTTGAAGTAACAGTATTTTAATTACATTAAGAAAGTGTGACATATTCAGAGTATGATGGAGTCATGGAAAGTTTTTAAACAAATGAGCAATATACTTAGGTATTTTATAAAAATTGCAAAGTAAATTTGACACCAAGTCTTCCAAAAGTTCTTTCTACATTTCTCCTCATTTACAGTTGACTCTATTGAGTTTCTTATCACTTTATTCATCAATAGAATACCAGTTTTAAAAGGACTCTTTGCCCCTCCACTATTATCTATTGAGAACATCAAAATAATCTTCCTAAAATAGCACATAACAACCCACATTTTATATCAAAAGCCTTCCATAAGTCCCCCGTGAGTTACAGATAAAGTTCTTAGAGCCTTCTTAAGTCCTGAGCTCAAAATCCATTTTCAGAATTAAATCCAAGAGAGTTTGTTTTATGTTAAATACCACAGATCATAATTGAGCAGTGGTTTATAATTGCAATTTTAAGCAAACTCTAATAGCAGTTATTAATGACAATTTATTAGAGCAAATGCATAAGGATAACCATTTAAAATTAGACATATTACACAATCTAGTTAATGCCTTCCTAAACTGATAAAGATGGCCTAATAGGAAGAAATATGTTTTATATTTCCAGAATTCCCATTTTATATTTCTTCTTATCTATTAATTTTTGAGAACAGTCTCAATTACAACTAGCATGATTATTACAGATGCTGTCTTAGAAACCATCTTGTACAGACACTTAGAGTAATTTATACATTATTTCATTTAAATCCAACAAATACAAGTTTATTACTCCCTACATTATTAATTAAGAAATTGAGCTCACAGTGACAAAGTTACTTGTTCATGACCTTACATAAGAAAGGACAGCAGAGACATTAACAAAGCTTTTCAGTACAAATTTTATTACTCTGTTTCATTCAAACCAAAACGTCTTTCTTCTCTTAAAAAGACAATGTCATTATTAGCACGTTCAGCTTTTTCCCAAGGTCCAGAACTAGGATTCTGCATAGATTCAAGTAAGTGCAATGGTCATTCTCATAGTACAGGGATATAGAATGGTAGCTCCACATTCATTATTAATCAGTTCCAGGAGATGCATTAAGCACCAGAAATGATAAACACCAAACAAATCATGTTAGCTGCAAAGAGTAGGTCATGAGGCAAATGTCACTGATAAGTTCTAACTTATGCATTGAATATTAAATGGTGACTACCTGGGATAACATATTGCATTAAAATGCACTGGGTACCAAATTCCAGAGCTTTTAAAACTGTCAAGTACCCAGGTATATGCACTTTGGCTTTCAGTAAAGAATTTTGCTGATCTTCTGTGTTAACACCTGACATTCCATAACCCTAGCAAACACATTTTCAGTACTATTTGATCATGAGCACTGCAACTTGGCACTAGGAGAGGAGGAGAAAAGGCAGTGATATCGGGACACAGTGAGCAAACACCTACCTAGCTTAGATGTGTAGGAGCCAATACTGATGGCAAAGCCAGAAAGGATGTCATGGTAGTGATGATGGCCCCTGCTCTATTTGAATGAAGCAGTTAAACAACAGTCTTCTACCCATGGGCATTTCCAAATGACAGAAATGTAAAATTTGGATTTGAAAATGAAGATTAATGAAGCAGAAACTTGGGCTATTCTCCTTGCAAGTCATAGTCCTTGCATTAACTATCTATTTTAAAAAGAATTCTCTCCTTTTCCAAAATCAAACCCAAGTATTTAATATCTTTAATTGAATTTTGAAGAGAATATACTTTCAGAAAGAAAAATGAACATCATGACTCATTTGCAGAGGAAACCACAGTGCCGTGTTAACTTCTGCATTTGGAATGGATGTTTTCACACAGAGCCAAGCGAATACATGAAACAAATGAACAAACGAGAAACTATTTCTTCTCAGTCTTCTGTTTGATCATGAAGAGCAAATATGCCACAGCTTACTGTCACTGTTGTTTTGCTAAGAAGGTAATGAGCTAGAGAAAGGTTAGATTGCACTAGATCTATGACACCATTAAAAACAATGCCAGGCAGGAAGCAATGGCATTGGCACTAATTGTGAAGCAAATTTGAAAAATACTTTCTGACTTCTATACAGACTGAAGTGGCTAATCATGCAGTAAGTGTGCTTATGAGTGGAAAAAGTCCGCAAGAGACTTCAATGAACATGGTTTAAGTAGAGTCACATGACAGACAAGGCATACTTTATGGAAAAGCATTTGTGGAGGCCCTGTGCTGAGTAAAACTATCACTTTTCCAACAGCATTAGCCTATGCTATACCTCTGAGTCACCTTTCGGTAATTCTCATAGTATTTAAATTGTTGTCATTATGTGTATACCTGTTATGGGAGAAAGTTCAGAGCCTCTCACTAAACTACGTGCCCAGCCATTTTTATTTGGAATTTTGAATCAGACACTTACTAAATTGTCTAAGTTATGTTTAAACTTAAAGTGTCTGTCTCAACCTCCCAGCATGCTGTGTTATGGAAGTATGTTGTAAACAGTTCGTTTAATAAGTTCTAATTTTCACTTACAGGAAGAGAACTGCATTTCTTCTTTTCACTGCAACACTGAGAGACCACTGTAGAGTTATTAATTAGCCTAATTTCTATACTGTGCTTGAAGTCAAATCAGTCACAACACATTCTTAAAGCAAAACTTACTCCAGAGCAAGTTCCTGGTTGATAACACTTCAAGACAACTAGAACTAGAAGTAGAATGTGAGATATGATTGAATCACCACAATCTCACAATCTTCTTGTGGATAATCAAAGATGGTGGTTTCTTAAAATACAATATAGTTAGGAATGATATTACATGACTGTAATGCAGGTAATCAGGAGGCTGAAGCAGAAAGATTTTAGAAAGTTCAAGGCCAGCTATATCGTGAATTCCAAGGTAAACTAAGCTACATTTTAAGACCTATATCAAGAACTTTTAGAAAATGAGAAAGGAATATAATATACTGAAAACATTGAGAGTACTCTCAATATGACAACAAAGGATTTAAGAGTGTTTATAAAGTCACGCAATTAAGAAGCAGCAAATCAGACAAGTATTAGCTCCAATTTTGAAGTAAAGTCTATGTGATTGATTGCATTAAATGGTGAAGAGAAATCTTCTGTGAGAGGAGTTGAATCCAGGTACTTCATTGTTGTCTTTTTGAAGAAATTGGCATAGCCAGGCAGACTTGAAGCTGGCACCATCCTAAGAATCAGCCGCCCTCAGAACCAAAGCTTACTGAAGATCACTGGCATTTTTCATTAATAACATGTTTTTAATTGAGCTATTTGTATTTTAGACATAGTATTATTCTAAACACAAAAGTTATTTTAATAATTATACTAATGTTTAATAATAAAACATAATTTTATATTGCTTTATTATAGTTTTCACTTTATGGATATGGTATACAATATATATTGGTTTACAATATATGTGAGACACCTGTACTATAATTCTAAATACTCCAGGTTGTCCAGATTCCAAATGAATCACTGATGTGCTAATGTGTGTGTGTGTGTGTGTGTGTGAGAGAGAGAGAGAGACAGAGAGAGAGATGGGCAGTATGAATAAATATGTAATGTACCAATAAAGATTTTAATTAAAAAAAAAAAACAGAACCATCCACTATACTGGAAAAAAAAGGTGAGCCTATTTCCTATGTCTTTAGTATTTAAAAAAATTGATTCCTAGATTTCTGTAGGCTCTCTTTCTTCCTTCCTACATATGTATGTCATATTTTATAGGTTATAAATCATGTTAGTTTTTCTTTTTTTGTACTGGAGATTGAACCTAGGGGAAGCAAGCCATATTTTCACTCCTTTATATATTTTTATGTTGAGACAGTTTCTATGAGTTCAGCAGAATGGTCCAGGTGGATGGGATACAGCCACGCACCACCCCACAGTCAGATAGCATATTTGAAATATTTTCCAATACTTGGTGTCAGTATTAGTCAAAATTACTCAACAGACACATGACGTATACTCTTGTGTTATTCATTTACTTTCAAGAAGGTAAAAGTGATGTTTTGGCAAAGGACAGTCAATGAGCACTGATTTGTTGGTTGCTAAGACCCTTACTTCTTTTTTTTTCTTTGCTAAAAAGTGAGTAACAATGAAATATAGGAAATATACTAATAATCGGAATAAGTGTTTATCAAAATTGTTTTAGTTAGTTCTATCTATTTCACTTTGGAAGGAAAGATTTTCATACATCTTCTTGAAAAAAATTTCTATTCTTTCTCTGAAAGGAAATACAATTCATTCCACAAGTAATGCTTACATATTTGGCTTCTAAATGTGCAAAGAGACATCTTCTCATAGAGTGGAAAAGACTTAGTCCCGATTCATTGGAATATAGTGAGTCTCTGATGTTAATATTGAAATCTAAGAAATGCAGATTTAAGGGGTATGGAAAAAAATGAGAATTAAGTTGTCTTATACTGGTACAAATCCCCATTACGGAGTGCAATCATGATGCATATATGTAATGTACCAATAAAGATTAAAAAATTTAAAAAAAAGAAGTGTGGCTCATTTCTTGTCTTGAGCACTGGCTCATGTGATACAGAGTTAATCTTTTCTCTTCACACTGACCCACTTGCCTTTCTGATTATGTCAGCAGCTTTTGTACACTATACACTGAAACATGAAACAATGGTATATTTAGATACAAAGAAAAAAATCAAATGGTAACATTTTCCAGTCTCTCTAAAACCTCACACAGAACCCAAGATAAGAAAGCACCATGTCATGAGTGACACTTTTTAAAGTGTGTGTGTGTGTGTGTGTGTGTGTGTGTGTGTATTACTGACAACTGAATCCAACACCTTCACCTGAGCTATATTTCTAGCCCCTTTCTTTGTTTCTGTCTTCTTTCTTTCCTTCTTTCATTCTTTTAAAATTCAGTTCAAGGTCACACTAAGTCACTAAGTTGTCCACTCTGGGCTCCAACATGGCGGTCCTCCTGCTTCAATCTCCCAGAATGCTGGGATTACTGGCCTGTACCATCATGCCTCATTACAATGCATCCTAATATATGTAATGACAGATAAAATTCATGAGTAATTTAAACAACATGGATTTACTGGCTTCTTGTCCCTTCTACTTAGTTTGGGTTTTAGCTTGCTTTGTGGAAGAAATTCTATTGAACTGTGTCACAGCAGATCATATGCATACTGTATTTAATAATATTTTAAAGGTGACTTTTTCTTATTGATTTATTTACCTTTATATCAGTCACACACATGAGAACTTAATTTAATGAGATTATATACTCAATTTCTCATAGCAAGTTTAGATGTCAAAATGTCATTTTTTCAGTTATATTGGCTTCCAAATATGAATGTACTTAGCAGCACTGGGCTGTGTTCAAAGAATTTATTACAATGAACTTTATATTATCTATATTTAACACAATAAAACACATATTACTGTGAACAAATTATGCTGCTTATTTCACAGTGATCTTTGATCCACATCACATTTTATTCTCAAATTTGATGACTTTATAAACATACATCTTGTAAATATGATTTTCAATGAGAGTACCTATGAGGAAAAGAGCAATAGTATTTGAAAAGTAAGACCCCAGTATTTAGATTGGTACCTCTTTTACAGTTTTACCTCCCAAAATACAACAATTTCATATACACTTTCACCATGTGGTGTTAGTTTCTCAGGGCTGCCTTAACATCGAATCACAATTCCGCTGTTCTAACAACAAATAGTCACTGTCTCACAGTTCTGACTGACTTCTGAGATGAACATACTGGCAAGACTGTTTTCTTCTGAGAGCTCTGAAAGAAAGTTTGCTCTTCCACTTGCGAGCGATTGCGGAGAACCGCCAGCGTTCCTCCATTTGTGGGCCCCTGGGCTACACCACTGCCTTCGTTGTCATTTAACGTCCACCATCCCTTCACAGGCTGCCCTTTGTGCCTGCTTAGCTTGGAGTCACTGCCCATGTTTAAAGTGCATCAGCCATACGAAACTGGCGCCCACTCTGATGGGTTAGTTTACATTGACTACATTATAAAATCCCTAATTGCAAACAAAGTCACATTCTGAGACACTCGGAGTAAGCACAGCTTTCACAGGTGGGGGTGGGGCCTGGACTTAACACCTAAAGCCCAGAACTGCATAAACAGAAAGCAAGTGTTGAAGTGTGGCCCAGAGCTCCAGGCATCCAGAGCTCAGAGGCTCCCAGGACAAAAGGAAGTAACAACCAATGCACAACATACAGTGTAGTTACTATGATAGTAGAGTAAAAGAAAAAAAAATGATATACGATCGTCTCCCACACATACGAAAAAAAATTGACAGACTCAACAAACAATAATGATATCACAACCAAATCTCAAAAAGCTAATAGAAGAAAACTTCGTCAATCTACTAAAAACTTTGGACAACTCCATAGCTCACATGGTACCATATGGTGAAGGGTGCATTTAATAGACTCTGGAAAAGACAGGGACATATGCATTCTTACATTTCTCTTCCACTTTCAGCCTCTAACTCCTCCCATACTCATTTAATTTCAACCTTATGATAACAACTCTGGCCCCGCTGGCACTTCCACATTACATACAAACAAGTTTAGAGATGCCTTTGCTAAGAATTTGAGTAGTTTAAGGACATACTTAACTTGATTAGAGCTGATGTATGTGGTTCTGGAAATACCACTATACCGTGTTTACTCTCTTAGTCCTAGCTGTCTGATAAAGGCATTTGGAAAAGTATTTTAAGCTTTGCTGGAACCTCATCACTAAAGATACAAGGAAGAGATGCAAACAAAGACTGGGATGAATTGTTGTCACACTCAGAACCATTGCTGAATTTTCTAAAGCTCTATTTTCTCATCAACCTCGATTGGTGAATATGAATATGATGTTTTTATAAAAATAAAAATTAAGAAAATGTGTGAGAACATTTTAAACTAGATTATGATTTTCTTATATAAGATATAATGATCCTAGAAAGAAATAGACTTTCATTTTCCTAAGTCAATGAGGTGACAAAATCTAGTATTTATTATAGCACTAAGACACTGCAAATATTAAGTGACATATTTCATGCACTTTCTTTTGTAAATTTGAAAAGTAAGTAATTGTTTTGAGGAAAAAGAAATTTGAAATAATGGACAAAGCTGTCTACATACCCACATTATAATAGAGTAGCCTTATGTGTAGCTTTGTGTACACTAGTCTGAAGCTGTCTGTGGCCAAGTATAATCTCAAAATATTAATTGGAAATTATCAGAAATAAATTATTCAGAGCTATTGTGGTTATCAGATGGAATGGCACCATCTTGCTCACCTGCTTTCAGGACATAAAATGTTCCTTTGTCCTTGTACCCATGCTGCATATCCACCAGGCAGTCCCTCAGTTAACAAATTAGCTGTCAACCTATCCAATGAATGAGAGCTATTTTCCAATATCATATTAGTATAATTATTCCGTTATTATTGTTGTTGATCTCCCATTTTGCCTCATTTAGAAGTTAAAATGTAGCATGGCTGTGCATGTGCAAAACAGTAGTACATATACAGCTAGGTGCTATTTATAAACTAAGTCATACACTAGGGATCTTCAGAAAATCCCCCCAAAACAAGGAGTGACTATTGTCACATGTTATGTTGTCACTGACATCCAAGTTTGAGAATTTAAATCTTATGAAACCATGTCCAACATAGTGAGCTTCTCTACTAGCTGATTTCAAAGATATGAAAATAATATTTTGCACAAAATTCAATGACATCGATAGGAAATGAGAAATTTCTCTGAAGACATTTGCATAATATCTACTACATTATAAGAGCTCAAACTTATAAGCTTTATTATTGCTGGCATAATAATATTAATGATAATGATTATTTTAAAGAGACAAATTAAAAATGCTTGAGGCAGGAAGGAAATAAAAGGCCTGTTGTAACTTAGAAAGGTTAAAATCTATTTCTCTCCCAGTGGAAGCTCTGTGCTTTCTAACTCTTTTTATGGTAGGTCATACACGAGTCAAATCCTTTTAGAAATTTTAGTAATGGAGGGCACTTTTATATAAGTTTGTGAAATGTATTGTTGACTTTTAAACTTTCATGGAAAAGTAATTCACAAGGACAATAGAAGAATGAGTTGAAAACTTGAGCTTCAAAAGTGGTAGTGAAAGAACTTCTGAAGAAACTGGCTGTGGTTGGATCAGGAGTGCCAACCAGTATAGCCATGGGTTAAATATTGGTCTTTCCCTTTTAGCCCTAGTGAGAGGTGCTTCAGTATTTCAGACACTGGACCTAGTTGGAAGTCTTAGGTCCCTGGAGCCGTGCCTTCCAAGGAGATTATGCAATCTTGACATCTTCCTCTCTCTTTCATGCTCTAGCCATGAAGACATAAAGAAAAATTTCACCATACCTTGCCCCCATGATGATCTTCTTTATCAAATAAGAAAAACATGGCTGCCTAGACATGGACTGGATCATCCAAAATGGCAAGCTGAGAGCAAACTCTTCTAACTTTAAGCTGGTTTTCTCAGGTATTTGTTACAATTGCAAAAAGCTGACAAACACAGTTCAAACAGTAGAAGCAAGCACATGACTTGTGTCCAAAATAAATAAATAAGACTAACATCTGGGATAGTAAGATAATAAAGATTTCATTAAGATAACTCCACAGTTTGGCCTGTGTAAAACAGGCATGGGAAAAAAGCCTAGGTGGATTTCCAAGGTGCTTCAAGAAGGAGCTCTTGTGGATCGACTGAATTTCCTAAGTGATAAATTAAAAAACAACAAAATGTATGTCTTCTAGCATGTCTTTGTACGGTCACTATTTTACTATTAGTGTCACTTACTTGGAAAGTGCTTTCACAGTGATTCGGCTCCTAAGCTACACATTTCCAGAGTATTTCCTTCCAACAGTTTTGAAAATTATTGCCGAGCTAGTCACTCCATCTTAAATCACTCTGTCCGTTAGTGACCGTCGGAGTCAGATGTCTATTTCATTTAACATTCACAAGTACTCAGGAGGTAGAAGTGTAACTGCAGTTACAAAGCCATGACGTGTCAAAGTCTAAATCTTACAGAGCGTGCAAGAGGGAAAACTCGCATGTGGTCCTGGCCTATCTCATCCATCAGGAGGCAATCTCAGAGGTCTCCGTTCTGACTTCACAGCCAGGCTGCAGCATTAGCAGTACACTCGGGTTTACTAAACTAGTATTTCTCCTGAAATTGCGCTTGTCTTATCCTTACCAGTGGTCTATGGAAATGGTCATTTTATTATCTTAATATTCATCTTCCAGTTGTTTTCATTGTCTTCCTTCTGGATGGAATTCGTGTTTGAAAAGATGACCAAGGTCCTATCATCCTCTGGAGAGTGCAGGATAGGGGCTATTTGCTACAATGTTTTCAGAAGATGGCTCAGGGAAGAAAAATAATCCAATATCTCTCTGCTCCAGCTAGGTGTGTGATGTTGAGGACTCTAGTTCAGGGGACACAACAAAAAAATAAATAGCCCATTCTTCTTAACCATGCAAGCAGTCTTGAGAAAAGGATATTCTATACATTGTTTGATGGCATGAATGAAAGTAAATTAATACCACACAGGTAGCTAGTAATGTTTATCTTCTAAAAATAAAAGGATTTAAAAATTGCTCTAACAGTAAAGGTAAATGAATATACCTTGATTCTGTGTAGAGAAAACAACCACAGAATGCTTGTCTCAAGAGATAGGCTGTGCGTAACACACATACCCTTGAGCTGCAAAATGTACAGGAAAGAATAAGAACAGTGACATCGGTCAATAAAGACTCACACTTACAACCATATTGGGCTCCAGGGCTCCTGAAGAATAATCTCAGCTGCCTAAACCCAAATCTCTACACACATTTGCCAAACCCACACAGATTCAAAAGGGAAGCAATAAAACTACTGTCAAAAAATAGCTTAGGGCACAGAACACTATGCATTCATGTGTATATTTGAATTAAAAATTTAAATCCAAGTCCTATGGAGTTACATACATAGTCAACACTGAAGCAGAGTTTTATAAAGACTGTAAAGAACAGAGGGACGCTATATAGAATGTAATGATGGCCAAAAACATAAAATCACCAAAACTGGGAAAGATATTCAAAAGATAGCTGAGTTCTAGTGAGTAAACGCAGTATTACCAAGCAGCTGAGAAAGGAGTTGACTCACAAAGACAACTGGCATGTTTTCTGTAATATGGGGAATTTAGAAATAAATTTAATAGCAAAACTAGGACTGCTAGACAAGAATGGCATTAGGGGAAGAAAAGAGGAAAGGTAATAGGAGATGGATATAATCAAATTATGTTATATATCAGCCCAAGCACCATGGGGCACCCCTGTATTAATAGCACAGCAAGAGGCTGGGAGAAGAGGTTAAAATGTTCACATCCTGCCTGGGCAACTTAGGAAAACCCTGCTTAAAAATAAAAGAGTAAAAGTGTGATGACAGAAGTAAGATTAAAGACCTCAGGTTCAATTTCAAGTGCAACCAAAGAGAAAAAAAAAAAAAAGAAAAATGTTATATCCTCTCTAAAAATGCTACCATAAAACTCATTATTCTGTATAATTAATTCACAAACACATGCCACAAACATGCCAAAAAGGAAGAGAATTTAATATTTACATTATGAAAGTTCTCATCTCCCAAAGATACTTTAACAGAAATAACTGGAGATTTATTGAAGGAAAGAAGAGAAGTAAATGATGTAAAGTTGGATTTCCCAGAGTAAAAATAATGAATCATCTCCAAAACAAATCTTAGCTTCTAAAAGATTTAAAACCTCAGCCCTTTAAATCTACATGACATTGTCTCTCTAAGCTGAGCACTTGTGAGATTGTGTGGTATGCAACACTCACATGCCCAGTGGGGTAGGGCACATGTGTACAGCGTGTCCTCTTTCCTTTCTTCATCCCGTCTCTCCGTTCTGGTCTCCACTCCGTCTTCTTTATCCACTCCTCCTTTGATGGACACATAAGCCACTCCCAAGTGGCTACTGTGAATTACACTGCTGTAAACATGATTGTACATGTGTTCTTGAAACAGGATGCCTTTAAGTCTTTTAGATGCCAAAAAGAATTGTTGAGTCAAATGGAATTGTTACTTTCAGAATTTTGAGGAAACTGTACACTGATTTTCACAGTGGTTGTACTACTGAACATTCCAACAACAGCATAGGAGTGCTCTTTTGGCCTCACAGCCTTTCTAGCATTTGTCACTGTCTGATTTCTTGATGATGACCCTGCTTTAAGAACTAAGAGAGAATCTCAGAAAACTGGAGCTCAGGGAAACTGACGGACATTTCATCCAATACTGTCATTATCAAAGCTTAGCCTGCTTTCCTTGTACACTTACTTAATTTCAGTAGTTGCTTTAAATTATCCAGTGCACAAGCTGGAACCCAAGAAAAAATACAATCTTAACTAACCTGCAGTCTTAAGCATGTGACCTCAACTCATTCATCAACTGAGTATCTGACCTCTCCCTAACACATTCCTGACTGCCATCTATGGGGACCCGTACACACTCCCGTGGGCATGTACCCCCATTACTGAAAGTGCAAAAGATGTTAAATGGAGGTGCATATGCACATGTCAAATGTTTCAAATTATTTTAAAATGTGCTCTTTATTATGTAAAATTACTTTCAGAATTTTATATTAAATAAAAAATAAATATTTACATTCTTGAATATCATTCTGGTTACTTTGATAGTTCTATAATATTTTCTCTTCTTTTTATAGACACTGAGTTTTTTCAGATGTTCATTGATTACATTGGGCTACGATGAGTCTAGCTAACATTGGGAATTTGTGGTTGTCATAATAAACTGAACCCTTACTGACCAAAACTGCAGAATAGCCCTTTAGTATCAAGCCAAATGTGGTAGAGAACAGATAATATATTTATAAAAGAATTGTGTTGGCCAAAAGCTCAACTGAATTCTTAAAAATGTATCAAAGGATAGGCAACATTATTTCTAAAAAATTATGTTGACCAAAAATTCAATTGAATTCTTAAAAATGAAACTGTATATTGAAAACCAAAAAGAAGTGAACAGAATGTATTTGACCCGTACAACATATAACCACCTCTGAGGAGTGTGTTTATGTGTTGTTTAACAGAAATAGCTGGAGATCTATTGAAGGAATATGTTGAACCTCTGAGGAGCATTTTAGGGAAAAGACATGGGTTTCCCTCATCCCGTTGTCCTTCCATCACTTTCCCTAAATAGTAACAAATGTCAAATTAAGAGCAAGTTAGTGAGTGAATTGATAAATCAATCAATATATATTTTCAAACAGAAAGACAGTGTTTCTACATTTTCAGAATTATGCTCATTAGTGAATCTGAAAGAGTTTCAAATTAAGATTCAAGCAAAAAATATTCCTTTAAAATTTACTTCATTAGCAAGCAACCTATCCTATTAACTTTACTGTCTGCTGTTACTAACTCTTTAACTGTTAGCTGTCATTATCTTTATGTGTCTATTTACATGCGCGCATACACATTCCACTTCCTAGAAATGCAGGAGGTACACATTCTAAATTTCTCTGTCTGCCCTCATGTTAGCATCACACTGAAGGGCAGACCATTGTATTCCTCCCAGAATATGTGTATGAGCATATTTCACCTTTCAAATGTTTTTTAATAAAAATCTTATGATCAAAATTATATTCATGTATGTTATAAACTAAGGCAGAAAACACCTATATAAATTATCAAGGAGATTCCACCTGTGTAGAATAAAAGTGCAACGTTGTCAAAGACCACCAATTGAGAAATAGCAAAGCTATTCATTAACTGTATAATATACAATGGAATTATTAATAATTTAAAATATAAATAAAATGGTTTGAAATATAAATAAAAAGTAAACTGAATCAGAAATTAATTATTCAGTGTTAAAATCAGAAGAAAATCATATACATATTAAACTGAATGAAGACACAGAAGTCTAGCAGGATTATCTGCGTATATGGCATAATAAATTCACAGATGCAGAAAGGATACCTATTGAATGGTAATTATCATTTGACTTTCCGAATGTGACATCAGTAAGTTCATCAAACGCATACATATAATACATTAAGAATTTTCAAATATACATTTTGGAGTATTTAGCACAAACTGAAAAAAAAAAACAGTTCACTAAATTATCTAAGACTTTGATTTTAAAAGATCGCGCTCAGTTTTCAGAATTAAAAAAATAAATCATACTTTCTGTGTTCAGAGAGCACCAATCAAACCGTGTCCGAAATCTATCCAGAAAGGCCTTCTGTACAGAAAGTGTGATTTATGTTTAGTTCAAACAACACTCAGGATGCATCCTGGGTCCAGTGCCATCTAATCAGAAAGGCCACTCTATAGGCAGCTTCTACATCTCCGGCCATCCTGAATAATTCCAGGAATGCCACAAAGAGATAAATACACATTAGGAATGATTTCCACATATAAAAGTAGGAGCTAGTTTGTGAGAAGAACGCATATTTTAAAAAGCTCTCCTGGGTAAGATATTTTAAGTGACTTAATGATGTTAGAGATTCTCCTTAACTAAATGTAAACCCTTATCAGGCTCTTCAACCTATACCCTTGAAAGAGGCATCAGATACTCTGATTCACCAATGACTCAGGACTCTTCATAGATTTAAAATCACTCTGTTTGGCTAGATCCTTAGACAAATAGTGATAGGAAAGTACTGGACTTACTATTGGAAAGGCTTTCATGAAAAGTTGATTTACACACCTCAACAAACTACAGGATAGGATTTTCTTGAGCACAAACAGCAAACTTTGGGACAGTTAAGTCCCCACATAGGTGAATATCCTGAAGGCCTCTTTCCTCAGGGTAAGTCCCCAGAAGAAAAGCTAACCCTTAAAAACAACACATCTGTTTGCTAAACAAATAAGTAATATATAAGCTTGCTTAATGATTATGCTCTAACAGGATTATCTTGTTTCTTAGCAGGAAGTAATATGCAGATATGGAACTGTACTCATCCTGTTCTTAGTTTTCCAACAATGAAGATTTCTTTAAAAATATTTCTCTAGATAACATAAGGTTCGCTTGGAATTAATACCACAGAAATAAAGGACCACTGAGGTAACGGCTAAATAGAGTGTTTCTTTGAAACTGTGATTTCACATATTCTCTATTAATTATATTTAACCTAAAGTTAAAAATTATAACAGACAGTTATTCAGGAATTTGATGACATTTAATGTTGCAATCATTCTATTAAGAGCTCTATTTATCACCAGAGTTTCATTTACTAGAGAAAAAATTTACATAAGGAATTTACTTTTCCTGAATTTTTCTATGCATTGTAATAAATCCTTGAAAGCAATTAAGAACATTGGCTTTTTCCTGAGGCTCCATTTATAACTAGAGATTGTAAGAAAAAAGTATTAACTTGACCCTTGATATTCAGTAATATTGTGCCTTTATTTCTTAGACCAGAGATCCGTTTTAACTTATTCAACCAACCTCAGCATGAATATTTGTTGAAAGTGAAAAAAAAATTTCCTAGGTCAAATGTAGACATTTCTTTTTTGTGAACTTCTATGTTCCTGTCAAGAGCATTTCTTCAAAAAGAACATCTTATTATTGCAAGACAGAATAATTTCAAATATAAAACATTCAAGGTATTACATTGAAAGGCAAAATTCAGAGTTTAATAAGTGAGCAATAATCTTCAATCATCTGTATTAATTATTTAGTTAATACAAACAGGAAAAGATAAGCATATTTTATGCATACAATATTTGCATGAAATGAAGAGCATTTATGGAAAAGCAAAAAAGAAATTTCATTTCAACTTTTCCCAATACAACAACAATTTCAAATAAGCATTTATCTTGTAAATGACTTCCCAATCACTTATATTCCCTGAACTTTATAATTTTAAAGGTGCTAATTTAAAATAGTGAAAGTCAAAATACCAACAATTAAATATGTTTAAAAATACAAGTTGAAACTGAATTTAATGTCATCAGGCAGGACAAGAATTCTTCAACTTTTTAAACTTTCTCTAGAAGATAAAAGCAGTCCTCAAAAGAATTAAACATAAACCTATCATCTGAACTTCATAGCACTTATCAGACAGAATTAAATTAATTGTCTTGCAAACCCATTAAACATTTCTAATTATTTTGACAAATTCTAGAAGTGTTAGGCTGATATCAAAAGACTGCAGGAAGTGCTGAAATCTTCATAAATAAAAATGATTGATTAATTAAAAATGGTGGGGAAAATAGAAGAGCTATGCATATAAATGAGGAACTAAAAATGTCAAAGCAGTTATAAGGTGAAAATAGTGCTAAAATAACATTTTTAATATGTATATATTTTAGCACAAATACACATGAGAAATAATATCTCAGCTATATCTTTAATTCTCACATTAGTGAAACAAATTTATTCATTTTTACTCCAGTTATACAAATAAAAGTCCAGTTTCTAAGATAAGCACCTAGTATGTCTTACAACCTCAAGCTTATGCCACACAATATACCTCCCTTAATGCTACTTACACAGTGTTTCACTATTTTGACAAAGTCTTCTAACATGGGTGCATTATTTCAGTCTCTAGCTCTTTCTTGGAAAGACAAAAAGTATCAACCTGTGCTACCAAGCAAATTTGCCCCAAATAAGAAATGTTCTAAACAAACTTCCTTGGGGATGGAAAAGCATGTAGTTCTTGTTAATATTTAGATTGTGTAATAATTTTGCAATTAATATTACTCATCACACTAGATATTCATTCAGCCAAGATAAGCAATTCCTTTAAGGTGTGACCCAGAAAGAAGCCATGTGGAAATGCTTCAATAACCGAAACAAAGCTAGAAAGTGGTCCATGAAAGTAAACTCTATTACTGCTGGCATCTTTGTTGCAGTTTAAAGTCCCCACATAAATGTCTCTGAGGGTTAAATTTTAAGGCAAGTGGGGTCTAAGTATAGTAAGTAAAGTAAGACAAAGCAAGTGAATTAAAGCAATGATGGACATACGAGAACACCTTTTCTTGAAGAATTTTGTAGTAATTACTTCACTCCATCAAAATAAGCAAAGACATAAATTAGGATTTTCTGTAAGTTCTTATTTTAACTCCCCAGAATTCAGAAATTGAATACAATCAGCTACTTCTTCTGAAGATAAAAAGGAATATCTTACTGAAATCCTCTCAATCCAGAGGAATAGTGTATGTGTGTTGTTCTGTGCCTGTCATACAGATGCATGGCTGTGTGTCTGGGAGTTAAAGACCTGACATATTTGGAGAAATAACCAAATAATGACACAGCAAACTTCAGGAAAAAGCAATAATGTTTTAATGAAATGCCAAAATATTATATCTAAAGCACTCCAGTTGAGATCATATATTTCACATTTCCATAATATCCAGTTTTAGCTGTGTCTTTTCTGAATAATTTAACGGATTTGGAGGGTACAGAAATGTAAGTGATTAGTAAGTCAACAGTGTCTTTAGTGATAAAAGTAGAGTGCGAAATTTGTATAACTTGGCAAGGAAAAAAATAACATTTACAAATATTTTAAAGGGTGAAATTAAAAATAAAAACAATCATTTAGCATAGCTCATAGAAATGTGAGATAACAAGAAAAATAAAATGTGAAAGAAAAAAATAATTTCTATTGCCCTGAAAACATATTTTTGGCAAAAATAAGAGGAAATAAAAGATAATTTCTCTTTAGTAGCTTTTATTTCATTAGAATAATTGATGAAATCTTTCATTGACTGAAAAAAATAATGTTCATTGAGTAAAAAGCTTGAGGACTCATGACAGCTAGAGGAATAACTATAACAGCTACAACAATCTATCAAACATTGTTCTAATGCATTTAGCAATTATAATAACTATGCGATAGATATTTTATTGTCCCCATTTTATGTGAATAAAGAAACTGAGATAAACAGGATAAATAATGATGCCTAGTAATTTTTTCTTCTATTATCTCTAATATTGCCTCTAATATGAACATATTAGATGTAATTAATAATCTATAATTCAAAACAACTACACACTCTGAGTCATAAAATAAGTAATTATTTTTGGTTACTTCAAAAGAAATATTTTCATCCAGCAGATTCATTTATAATTATATTATGTACATATGTCTGTACATAATTGGTTTTGTAATTCACACCTGGAAGGATGTTTCCATCACTTACTCTTTAACTATCCTTCAAATTGGTATCTATAGACCATGTAACCAACCAAAGCACTCAATCAACAAGATTTACTACCATTCATAATTTTATGGTAAAGGCTTATGCTAAGCCTCAGGGACACACTGGAGAAACAGCTTGTTAAGCTATCTGCCCTCGTGGGATATACAGAAAAATAAAACTTTGGTCATAACAGGAGCATGAAAAAGGTGATCTCATACAAGTTAAAAGTAGAAGAATGGATATAAGAAGCTGCAGAGATAAGGGCTGGGAAAAGGAGTCAATCTGAGAGTACAACACTATTATTTCACAGAAGGAATATGCTCTGGTATCTTGTGGTAGGCACAGCAGTACCGTGGATACATTTCTTAGACAAGATAGAAGACTTTGTATTCCACTATAAAAAAATGATACAATTTTAAGTTGATGAAATGCTAACTACCCTAAATTCATCACTATATGACACGCACATGAATTGAAACATCACACCGTATTACATAGATGTTATGTTTCAATCTTTTTTTTAATTTAAATGTGGAGATAGTGTTACTATATAACCAATTTATATTAGTAGAAGTTCTCCAGATAAACAAAATCAATAAAGTAGAGAGATAGGTTAAATGTTTTCAAAAGAATTAATGGAAGAAATTATAGGGGTTAGCAAGTCCTAAATCTGTAGGGTGGCCTGGATACTGGGAGACAAAATGGAGCCAACGCTGTGAATCCAGACTGAAGCTCATCAGCACGGAGGACTTGGAAGGGTGTTTTCCAAGTCAGTCTGCAGAAAGATGAAGGTGAGAGATTCAGCCAGTTAGTTGTAAGGTCATTCAGTTAACTGCGGAAGGCCAGGCCACATTAATACAGCCTGTCTGGTTAATGTGAAGTTTGGCCATTTAAATGTTAATCTCATCTAAATGTGCTCTCATAGAAACACCAGACATAACTTTTAACCAAATATGTGGGCCCTCCAAGACTGGACTATGTATCACTGTCATCACAAAATTAACCCATATTCAGTAAAATATGATCTAGAGTTTGGGGGCTTTAGTAGTCAGGAAGGTTTTTTTTTTTTTTTTTTTTTTTTTTTTTTGAGGGGTGATGTTAAAGGGGACATATAAATGACCCTCAGAGAATATGGACTCGTAGGATCGCCGAGAAGATCGATTCTCCAAGAAGAAACTGAAACACGAAAACAGTGAACAGAAAAAAAGTCTGTGAAATTCAAGGTCTGGAGACAAAGAAGACAAAAGCTGGCACCTGACAAAAGCTCAGAGGAAGGAGATGCAAATAACACACACAGTCTCATTCAATGCTGAGTAGGACAGAGAGGCTCCTGTGGTCTTAGATGAAGACAAATGATTCACCCATCGATCTTTGCAGACTTCTGCTCGCAAGCTATTTGTGTTGCTTGAAATAATATTGCAACGTACACGATCAGCAACTAGCTGCTCAGAGACGTTTCCTGAGCATGCGATCTATAAGACGGACTTTTTAATCCCTGTAGAATCAAAGAGTCAGAAGACGTCTGCCTTCCCCTCAGCACATGTCAATACCAAACATAAAAAATAATGCAAGAACATAATTTTACTTTGGAAAGATTCCTAATAAGTAACTACTTCACCTCGAATGCTTCTGAGTGGTGCATGAAATCACTAATTTTAGAGACTTCTTCATGAGTTTACACACGCAAACAAAATGGAGATAAAATTACTAAAAGCAGGGCCTGGAATTTAGCTCAGTGGTTCTGGCACTTGCCTTGCAGATGCAAGGACCAGCAATCCATCTTCAGTAACCACCGGCAGGCATTGTGGCTCACGCCTGCAATCCCAGCACTCAGGAAGCAGAGGCAGGAGGATTGCTGTGAGATGAAGACTGAGCTCAAAGCCAGCTTGAACTACAAAAAGTGTGACCTTGTCTCAAAAAAAAAAAAATTACTAAAAGCATAAATATGCTCTTTATTTATCAGTGATAATTTGAATGCCTTTTGTACAGTATTGAGTTTTACTTTAAGACTTTTTAAGAATATCTGAATAGCACAATAGAACATTTTCTCTCCATAAACTACATTGAACCCATAATGCACTAGACCAGTGTACCAGCATAACCTGAAAGTTGAAGTAGCAGTTCTTCATTGCTCATACAGATGCCTGCTTTCAATTTTAAAAACTCTTTGTTTAATAAATATCATAATAATGAGAACATACTCAAGTGCTTTTTCGGTATTGGTTTTTAGGTCAGTGTTTTACTGATTTTATTGGTGCTATTTTCTGTAAAGAATAATCTATTAAAATAATAAATAAACACATAGAGATAGATATGCTATTTTGTACTGACCTCAGTGTAATGTAAATGCTTCTTTTTCTTTGTTTATAGTTGTTAAATCAGCATTTTTACTTTTCCGTATATTACCTACCCAAATTCCAAATCATTAGAAGACTAGGGCTTAAACTTCATATTCATAATGCCTCCTGAATATTCATAAAAATTACCCCTGAAAGCAGTCTCATTAAGAAAGACCTGAATAATAGCCCTTGTAAAGCATTTTAAAAATATGAACCTTGTGTAAATGCTAAGTAGCATTTTTATTAGTGTTAAACATTAAGCAATAGCGGCGGGACTAATAAATTTAGATTTATGGCATGGCCAAGGAAGAAAATATTTTTCCTAAAGAGCATCAAAGGACAGCAAAAGGAGAGTCGAGAAGCACTATGCTCCAGTGCAGGAATATGCCACACTGTCCTCTGAGACTTAGTCTGGAATGAATGTTAATGCCGATGACATGATTAAAGTCATGAAGAACAGGACAAAGAGCATTTGAGCTACTTGAAAATGGAGGCCTAGTCAAAGGCAACTTCAGTCAGGTCATTAGTCACCTAGTTTGCATAATGAGAACTGTCTGTTAATCAAGATTTTTTTTTCCAGAAAAAAAGAAAAGACAACAACTTCATGCACGTCACCATCATGTAGTAAAAACAAATCTATGATCCTTTAATAACAAGGACTCAAGTTCTCACTCTGCTAATCCCAGATTCAACCAGCAAAAACAGCATTGTTAACTAAATCTCAGTTCCTCTGTTCCTCTATTGATGACAAGCAATTTCATCTTAAGGAAGCTACTTAATTTCAGGAGTGAGTTGAGTTGTGTTCATGTTGTCACTAGCCAATGATTCAATCTGCCAGTGATGGCAGCCTTTCTCCAAGATCCAAGCTAAAGAAATCCTTTGTTTCAGCCACTGCAATACCCAGAGGTAACACAGGAGTCAGGATTTCTGACTACCACTGGGCTGTGCTACCTCAGTTTCACATCAGAGCAAATCCTTTGAAGGTCCTCTCTGGGATGAGGAAGAAGACAGCTCTCACAGCCACGCCCTCTGTCTGTGCACTCACAGATCTGGACATTTAAAGGTCAAACATTATGTTCTGCAGACATGTGTACTAAGGGAAAAAATAAGTGGAGAAGGGAGACAAAGAAGGGAATTTTTTAAACAAAAGGAATAAAGTTGCATTATGTTCACATGCCAGCTTCCCATAAGAAATGTAAACATTATGTACTAAACACATACTAATAAACTAAAATTTAAAAAGTAAGAGAATCTTTAAGAAAAACAAATCAAACAGATGGATATCTCATTTGAAGTCAAATCCACACTGGAAAATTTTTTCAGGTCAAGTTACACTACATGCCAGCTCATGAAATAGAGTCATCTTTCTATTTTTTTTATCTTTATTGGTATATTGCATATATACATCATGATTGCACTCCATAATGGGGATTTGTACCAGTATAAGACACAACTTAATTCTCATTTTTTCCCATAGCCCTACCCACCCTACCACCCCCCATATACATAAAATTTGTTTCCTTACTTTTTTGTTATAATCTCATTATTTTCCCCCTTCACCCTATTTTACTTTGAGCATTTTCTATTTCACAATATTTCTATTTTGACAAGGTAAGAGTGAGCACAAGTGACATCATCACCCACATATCTCTAAAAAGTCAGCAGTGTGATTTACTTCCATGCTATGAGGCCTTCGTCAGAACAAACTTAGTGCATGCCAATGGGTCTATTTAGATTTTAGGGAGGAGAAATTGAAGCTCTATTCTGTTATCTAATATTCTTTACCAAGGTTCTACACTTGTTCATTATAGTCTGAAACACTTTCCTTGTCTCTATAACAATATTTTTTCACATATTAAGAAAATGGTTTTAAAATTTGGCCTCAGAAGTTGCCACTGTTGTCTTAGTAGCTTTCTCATTCCTGAGACACAGCGTGTGACACCGGCCAGATAGAAGAGGGAAGGCTTATTTCAGCTCATAGTTTGGAGAGGTTTAAAACCACACTCAGCTGGCTTCAAGGCAGGGTGGCACCACCGAGGATTAGCACAGAGAAGAAACAGTCCCTGGCACAGGAGGCAGGAGGCAGCAAATGAGAAGCCCTGTCTCTCCCTTTTACTTTATGTAGGCTCTAAGCCTATTGGATGGTGCCAGCCACCTTGGCAGGCTGCCTTGTTATCTACACCCACAACTATGCTAAACCAATCTCTGGGCTAACATCCTAAGTTCTGCACACCCTAAGTCACATACAGTGTCACTTACCTGTGATCCAGCCACTCCCCAAAGACCCACCTGCAAGCACAGGGGGCTTTGGGGTGACATCAAGATACAAGCCCTAACAACTGCATTCCCATTTAAATCCTTTTTTATGGTACATTAAATAGTATCATACATAGGCTATAATGTTTATCAATATATCATTGTCTTGATATGTGATACTAATATGTACAAGGAGTAATGCAATACTTTAATGAGTTCTCAGTACCATTGCTTTGGAAGTTCTACATATAATTACCAAGTGTATGTGTTAAAAATTATTCCGATCAACAACATATGGAAAAAGTAAATCATCTAAAATATAATTATAGCAAAAAATTAAAGCCTAAATTGAGAAAGAAGGTTTCAAATAAACAAATTAATTTTACACCTCAGGAAACTAGGACAAGAAGAACAAAGTGAATCCAAACTTATCAGAAAAAGGGAAATAATGAATTTAAAATATAAATAAAATAGAAAAGCACTAATGTAAATCAAAAAATGTTAATTTCTAAAAGGTAAACAAATATTTCAATTTTAGCAAGACTATTTATAAAGGTATCAAAAATAAGTGTTCATGATGAATTTAAGTAAGAAAACAAAAGACAGCCACAGAGAACTCTTTAAAACATTGATAAAATAAAACAAGGACATATAAATGAAAAGACATTTTGAAGTCAAGAATTGGAAGAACTAATACTGTGAGCTGGGGATTTGGAGCAGTGGTTCTTGCAAACACAAAGTCCTGATTTCAATCCCTGGGGCCAAGAAAAGAAAATCATCAATACTGTTAAAATAGTCAAACTGTGCAGAGCAAATTGGAGATCCAGGGCAGGTTTTATATCAATATCTTGGTGACAATTTATACAGAAACAGAAAAAATTCTAAAAATCATTCCAGAAAACCATACATAGTAAAAGCAATCTTCACCAAAAAAAAGTATTTACGGTCTTAAAACATTTTAGAATGCTATTTTGATCCAAATAAAGTAATGATGACATAAATGTACAGATAAGAACAGAATAGAAAACCTGGACCTAGCCCCTTCAGGTGTAGGAAGCTAACTTTTAATGAGGTAACAAAAATACACATTGAGGAAATAATATTCCTTGTCCTAAGTGTATTTAAAAATCTGTATATTTACATGTAAAATTCTGAAATCAAGTTTTTATCTTTTGCCACACATGAAAATCAGCTCAAAATGAACTACATTTTTAAATAAGTGACCTGAATCTACAAAATTCCTGGAAAAAAATCAAGAGGAAAATCTTTATGGCAATGATGTCTTGGATTTGACTTCAAAGGTAGAGGCAACAAAAGCAAAAAGAGACAAATAGGGGGCCGAGGATTTAGCTCTGTGGTTCCGGTGCCTTTCTGGCAAGTGCAAGGGCCTGGGTTCTATCCCCGGTAACCACATACAATACCAGGCATAGAAACTCACTCCCAGCAGCAATCAATAGTACATAGCACAGTGCCGGGCATGGTGGCTCATGCCTGTCATCCCAGCACTCGGGAGGCAGAGGCAGGAGGACTGCTATGATGTGAGTTTGAGGCTGAGCTCAGGGCCAGCCTGAACTACAAAGTGAGACCCTGTCTCAAAAAACAAAACAAAACAAAAAGACACAAATAAGATTATAATAAATTAAGAAGCTTTAACAAGCAAAGGAAACAATCAGCAAAATGAAAATACAAGCTTAAAAATGAAGAAAAACTATGTGTGAACCATGTCTATGACTGAATATCCAAGGAACATCAGGAAATCCTACAACTCAATAACAAAACTGACTTGATTTATAAATAGGCAAAGAAAAAGAAACACTTCTAAGAAGAAAGTATATAACTGACCATCAAGTACAGTCATCAGAGAAGTGCAAAACAGAATGAGATATTTTACACATATGAAAGTGTCTCCTCTTAAAACATGGAAAGGTAAGAAGTGGTGATAAAGATGTGAAGATGAGAGATACTTCCATACTGCTGATGGAAATGTAAATTTCTGCCATAATATGGAAAATAATGTGGAGGAGATCTTAAAAAACATAAAAATGGAGTGCTAAATCTTGGAAACAACCAAAATGTCCATCTGGAGACTGGATAAAGAAGATGTGGTTCTTTTATAAAATGGGGTATTATTCTGCCATATAAAATGATAAGACAGAGTCATTCAGACTCGAATGGATGTACCTTCAGGACTTTCTCAAAAGTGAAATAAATAGGTCACAGATATGTAAATATCATATCTTTTCTCTGGTATGAGAAAATGAAGATGTAAATGAGTTCCAGGATGTATTTTTGATATTACAAAATAGAAAATATTTCAAAAGAAATAGGGTGTAGGGATGAATAATAAGGGGAAAAATGTGATAATAAAAAGAAAAAGGAAGAAAATTTATGTATATAGGGAGTAGGGGGTTGCAGGGTGGGTCAGGGAGTGGGAAAAAATGAGAATCAAGTCAGGTCATATACTGGTACAAACTCTCAATGCTGAGTGCAATGATGATCTGTATATATAATATACCAATAAAGATTTGAATTAGAAAAAACTTAAAAATAGAACAATTAACAGGAGCCAGCAATCTCATTTCAGAGTATACACCCAAAGGAAATCAAATCATGATCCCAAAAATGTATTTATGATCCCGTGCTCATCGTAGCATTAGTTGCCATAACCAAAACATGAAAGAACATAAAAGACTATTTATTATTGGATAAGTGAATAAAGGAAACACAGTATTGTGTATTCATAGAAGTGAACATTATTAAGCCTTAAAAATGAAGGAAGTGGTGCCATTTGCAGCAATATGGATAAATCTAAAAGAAATGAGCAGACACTGAAGGATGGATGCTACATAACACACTTTGTATAGGGAATCTCAGCCAAGCAAACTCAGAAGGGAAGAGAAGGGTGGTCACCAGGAGCATGGAGAAGGAGGTGAGTCACAGCTACCGAGGCTTGTGTACACGAGAAATAAGTCCCAGAGCTCCACTCTTCAGCACGGAGCCTAGTGTAACATTACATATCATATTGTTAAATTTTGAGCAAGACTTTACATTGTGTTTGCATCACAAAAGAAAAAATTTCAAAGAAAAAGAAAAGATGAAGTACTTCTTATAGCATGGATGAACATTATTATATCTAGTAATTTGGAATTGTTTAAAATTGTATTATAATATTTTATATTATTTGGAAAGAATAAAAACTCCAAACTGACCCTACCAAAATCATAGATGAGAGGATTAATTCTATAATGTTTAAAATTAATTCATTATCCAAAAAGAAAAATCAAGATCCATACAGTGTGTTCTATTTTAAATTATAGACAGCAATGTTATTTCTAAAGCTCCATACTTTTTGGTTGTGATTAAAGCACCGTTACATAAGGAAGCTAATGGAACTCCACCAGCCTCTGAAAACAAGTCCACATGTAGAGTCCATATGAGTAAATACACATCCATATAGGTAATAGTGTTCCAATCATGGGTAATATTGTGTCAATAAATGGCAGTAAAGTTAACTAGTATACCACCTTGAAAAATAGCTATTTCCTTATACCAGAGATTTAATGATCTAATTTTTTATCCTATAAATCTTTTAGCACAAACACTGAAGAATCTTTCACTGCCCATGTTCATAGCAGCACAGTTCATAATGGCTAAACTTTGAAGGGGCCTATACACCTGTCAACAGATGAATGGGTTATATTTGAGGTACTCTGCTATGAAGAAGGAGAAATTCACATGATGTTTAAAAAAATAAATGCACCGCAAGACCGTAATGTTAAGTGAAATAAATTTGCCACATGTGCTTAAAGATCATATGGTTTCTCTTATGTGAGAAACTTAAAGTAAAAAGAACAAAATAAAACAGATAATAGAAATTAGGGAGATAATTTGTAAATGAGAAAGGGGAGAGTGAGAAGGAAAGAGGATAAAAAAAGAATTAAGAAGTCTGAGGTACATGTAAGAACTCCACACAAGGAATGTAATCATTATATACTACAAACACGTACTAGAAAAGAACTTTTTTTAAAAAATGAGGAGATCCAGCCAGGCATTGTGGTGCATACCTGTAATCCCAGCACTTGGAGGCTGGGGTAGAAGGAACCCTGAAAATTCAAGGCCAGCCTGGGTGACATAGTAAGACCCCGTCTCATAAAAAACTAAACAGTAAAAATATAAAATGAAGGCCGGGATATAGCTCAGTGTTTCTGGTGCCTGTCTTGCAAGCGCAAGGACCCGGGTTCGATCCCCGGTAACCAGAAAACAATATTGAGCATGGAGACTCACCCCAGCAACAACCAGTACCGCATACCACAGTGCCGGGTGTGGTGGCTCACGCCTGTAATCCCAGCACTCGGGAGGCAGAGGCAGGAGGATTGCTGTGATGTGAGTTGGAGGCTGAGCTCAGGGCAAGCCTGAACCACAAAGTGAGACCTGTCTCAAAAAAACCTTAAAAAAAAAAAAAAAATATATATATATACACACACACACACACACACACACACACACACGATGGTTTAATATATATATAATGAAAGAGAGGAATTGTGCTAGAATTTTCTAAATATGGGTGCTTTAGACGTGAGAATTGGCTCTATTAACTTCCATAAGGAAAGTGGGGACTTTTTCTCCCTAATAACCTCTTGGGTTATAATCGCTTAGCCATTTAAATCAACATGACACTTCACTGAGGTCAGATTCTTTGTTGTAACGATCTTTGCTGCTCATTTCTTCATTCACTTCATCTATTCACATGACTCCAGCATATAAAGTCTCTTGTTTGTTGGAGATTTCATTCTTACTCCCTATGCAGTGAGGGGCAAAACAATTAAAAGTGAATTGATAATATCAGATTCCACATTATCACTGAAAAGTTCCAGGAATGATGTACAAACAGCAGCCATGGAAGAGTGTCCTTGAGGAGGATAAGGTTATACCGCACTGGACAATCACACCAACCCTCGCTGAGAAGTTGACATTTCAGCTGCTATTTTAACATATGCCTCTAAGCTCTTGGTGTATTTTGATGGTTTATTATGTTAGTAGCTGCTTGACAATTGTGTGTTAGACTTAATTGAATATTCATGCAATCATTTTAAATCCTAATAGCTCCTTGTAGCTTCCTGCCACTAAACTAGGTCAGGAAATAAAGAGATAGCCCTGTAATAGTAAAACAACTTTTCACTAGTAATTAAAACTGTAATCAAAGGGATAATCATGTCAGCTTGGCCTACCTTCTGATGGTTCATTTTATAAAATATAAATGGTGACTACAATTTCACTCCAATGTATCCTATGTACCCCCCCCCAAAGGAACATATACTCAGTTTCACTTATTGGTTATTTTGTATACTTTTGTCATATGAATAAATCAGTCTTTCCATGGTACCAATCATGGCTGACAAATGTAAAACAAAATGAAGATAATTACAAGATGCTTTTGGTGCACTGTGGAGACATGTTCCCCAGGACAGTTTTCTATGCAGCACAATGAATGACAACAAACTTAATGACTTATAACAATACACATTTAATCTCTGAGCTTCTGTGGAGAGCAAGCCAGAGCCTGGTTTATTTGTGTTTCTTGTTGTCAAGGTGATAGTTTTTACTAGTCCTGTTCTGGAAGCTCAGCTCAGAATGGAACAGTTTCGAGTCCAGTCCAGTTGATGTCAGCCCTGGATGATGTCATGCACATGATGTCAGCACATGATGTCATGTGCCTGGAAGTGAACATCCTCACAACCTAAACCTAAACTGACACACTGTAGGGGGGACAAAGCGTAAACTGCTTCTGTTGTACCAGTAGTGAAGACAAGATCTCTATGATCTATAGTTAGATAGAGTCTTTAAGATAACACAATTACATCCCTGACATCTTGCTAATTTTATCATACGCCATCACTAAGAAAGAAGTCATAAGAATCTCTTAAGAGATGAGAGATTAAAGGAAAGTGTGAATAATAGGTGACAACCGGAAGCCATCTTACTGTGTCTACCGCCTCGATATCTTTTTCAATATCTTTTACAATATCTTTTTCTCTGCTTTGAGATGTCCTTTTCATACTTTTCAAATTTTATGATAAAGATCACATCATATATTGCCATTAATAATTACAGCAATAATAAGAGAGCCAACATTTACAAGTGCCATTCTCCTATTTCACCTAAAGGGATCTTCATTACAATGCAGTGAGGAAAATTTTTGAAGTGATAGAATAGGACCTGTTTTATGTGTGAGGAAGTAGAAACCCAGAGCAGTTATCCACACTCAAGATTCTGTCGTCATAAGGCACAGAGCTCGTTACCTAATTGTAACTTCAGAGCTCTGCTCTACTACTCTGCATCTTTGGGAAATAGAATTGCAAAAACTGGCCTCCTCAAACTCAGTAATATCAAAGCATACCATTACGAGATGCAGAAAAACCATTTACTACCTCCAAAATGTACTGTATCTTTCTAACTTATAGTGATTAAAAAATATTAATGAAAGTTTATTTTAGGCAAAAGCAATTATCATGTCAACATTGTTGTGCTTCTTTCTGCTTATTTTCCTCCTTTTGTGGCTTATCTTACCCACCTGGGTTTTATCTCATTTCCAAGGGGCTAAGGAATTGTCTTACACACACACACACACACACACACACACACACACACACACACACACACACACACCTCTGTGGCTATAGCTAGCTTAATCATTAGCTATCCTTTCCATTGTGTAATCTGTATTTGAGATATCTTGTCTAATTAATAAACACAATGAATATGCTTGAAACCAGTTTGCACAGTCTTGCACCCTCCAAAAAGATCACAAAAATGTTTTCTGTGGAAATAAATTCGCTACAGTTTACTAACAGAAGAGAGTGCATGCATTTTTTTATTTTATATTAAGGACTAAAAGCTTAGGCTATAATTTTCACAGGGCTGTCACCTTCTAGTAGAATTTCTGGGACTAAATCACACATGTTTAACATGTTTTCTTTAGGACATCTCTTATTTTGCTTTAACTTGTGCATCTTACTACACTTGAGCACAGAATTAAGCTTAGATTTGGAGACCACAGAAGAGCTGAGCTGGCAACAATAAACCCAAGATAGCATCACAGAATGAGGCCTGCGCCAGTCTGTGAGTTGGAAATGTATCAGGAAGAGAGAAGGGACAGATAGAATGGATCACGATGGATTTATTGAGGTTACACTCTCCACTTTCAAATTTGGCTCTGGATTATTAAACAAGGACTAGATTGAAACAGTATGCTTTTGAAATGCTTAGAATGTCTGATACAACTTAAATTTTTCCACAGTCCAAAAGGATTTAAAAGGAACTATTTGGGGGTTTATTAGATATATTTAATGAAATCATAATTCACACAGATCTGAAAGACAAAAGTTAAATTCATTTCTTACTTGCACAGAGAGGACCTGCAAGCTAATGTAGTTTCTTGCTAAAGAAAGAACCAGAAGCAGGATATTATGAACTGAAAATCCATATGTTAAAGTTCTACACACCAATATGAGCAGATTTGGAGATGAATCACTCAGTGCAGAAAGTGTTTTTTTTAAAACAGTTTTAATAAAACATAGTAGCATAAAATAATACTCACTCTTACTCTTCACACTACATAAAATAGAAATGGAGTGATTATTACCTTAAGCATTAAATGAATTAAATAAAGAAATGAAAAGTTTTAGATAATAAAGAAGAGATAAGCTAAGAATACATGAGGATTTGCCTCATGAGCATATTTTGTTTTAAAATTATTGAACAGGTCATAATATCCACAAAATCACATGCATCTGAGAATGTAAGAAAATCATTTTACAGTAGGAATAAAGAAAATTGTCTATAATATAAAAGAGTAGCTTGAAATTGATCAAAAGGTCAAGAAAATTAATGAAAATGGATCTAAACACAAACACACACATTATAAAAGGATCAAGCCAATGGCCAATACATAAATTAAAGCACAAAAACTCAGTACTCATTAGATGAACATGAAGCAAGAAGAATACAGTCTTCATCTATCTGACAAAAATTAAGAACAGTGCCGAGTGTGGTGGCTCACACCTGTAATCCCAGCACTCGGGAGGCAGAGGCAGGAGGATTGCTGTGATGTGAGTTTGAGGCTGAGCTCAGGGCCAGCCTGAACTACAAAAGAGAGACGCTGTCTCAAAAAACCTAAAAAAAAAAAATTAAGAACAGTAGTGGTAGGTAACTGCTGATATTCAAAATGAAGTAGAAAATGATATATTATGCATCTTTTCTGAACATAAATGTTACCATTTTGGATGGCATGCTGGTAGTTTGCTTTTCTGTTAAAAATTCTATACCTCACTCTTGTAGTTTGTTCTAGGATATCTACTACACAAGGTATATTGCAATTATTTTGTATTTATAAAACTTTAGGAGCGAAGTATGTGCCTATTAATACTATTGTGGTTGGATTAACTGAGGCTCAGAAATAACATTATATAGAATTGATCTGTTTTATAACTGGGTAATTTCAAAAAGAGTTCTAAGCAGCATAGATGAAACTCCAAAGCAAAGAAATGGTGTGCACAATATGATCGCACAGGCTGTAACAGCCCAGGTGTTTTATAACTTAATGTGTTCAGACAAGAGCCTGGGAAATGATATGGAAGCAACTCAGGAGAGACAGTTAAATTATGAATGGTTAAGAAGGAAATGCAATGAAAACAGTTGTAAGTCTTCAGAAAAAAATTGTTTTCTTAAAACAAATGGTAATATGGTCTATACAGTTATAGCCTTAGAAATATGTATTAAAAGAGAATGTTTTAAAAATATATATATTGGGGTTTATATCAGTGTGATAGGATATGTTATGGCTTTTAAAAATTCTTTTATCATTCTGTACCTTATATATATATATATATATATATATATATATATATATATATGTTATATAGTGAAAATGACAAAAGAAAAAGAAATAAAATTTTTGTAAGACAGTTACAGTTCAGAAAATAGATAGACTCTATAGATAAGAGGATACACAAGCTTATGAAGCACTTAACATTTTATGCAGTGTTTCTTCCTACAAGGAAAATAGTTTCAAATGCCATGTCTTTATTTTCTGTGCAAACCACTTGCCTTTTGGATTTTCATTTCTGCTTACTGGGTAAGATGGAAGGAAGCTTGTCTTCTTCAAGACTACAGGTTATCAGACCAGCTGGATTTCCCTAGACTTTTGATCTCATACCTCAGTGTACCTCTCACATCAAGTCCCCATGGATAAGAGAGTTTTCTGTATTTCATAAATCATGAAATACCTTTTGTGTAAAGCCTCAAACTGACACCTACTCTCGTGTAGATGTAATATTTTACCTTTCATTGTATGTTCAGACTTAGGGCCCTTGAAGGCCAAACTTAAAATTTTGTTCTCACCTCGCAGTCCCATGAAGTGAAGAAGAGTAGAATTTGTATTTAAAAGCAACAACATATAAAGTCAGCCTTGGCACACACATTGCCATTGTTTTATTTTGCTTTTGTCTCGGTTAGGTTATTAACATTTTACAAGAAATGAGCAGCCAGAAGGTATAGAATGTAGTCAGTACATAATAAATTATTTTGCCTATAAAATTAAGTTATTTTTAATCTAAATTATTGAATTGAGGCCAAAAATAACATTGTAGCTTTTTTATTTGTTTTTTTTTTTCCAATAGGAGATTAGTCTCAGTATGGATGATTGTGTTCTTTAAGTAGTGGGTCTGTTTTGCTCTTTCCCTCCCCCGCCCTCTCTCTCTCTCTCTCTCTCTCTCTCTCTCTCACTCACTCTCTTTTGAAAGGAAAACTCCAAGAGAAAATGGACAACTTTTAATTTATTCTAAAACTAAGTGTTACTATCCAATTTATGATCAAAGTAATTAATGGTAACAACAGTGCATAATGTCTAGGTAATAAATGCTGTGCCTTGTAAGCCACAGAGGAGTAAAACTTAACATGTCCCAAGGTTGGAGGAGAAAGGGGGATGATGGCCGAACTGGGAGAATTTACTGCTGTGCTTGGCGTCAGCGTCCTGGGCATCAATCCTATTTCCCCTCCCTGTTTCAAAACCGAGTGATTGCTGGTATTTTGCATCTTTTTTTTTTTTATTCTGTCAAGTTCTCTTTTATAGGAAATGTAAATATAATCAAGGAGGATAAACGCATGTGTCACAAATGGTTTGGACTGCTCACAGAGAGGCTCATTCTACATTTAAAAGCATGTAAATTAGATAAGCTTTTCCACCCTGTCGGTGATTTTAAAACATAAGAGTCATATATTGGAACAACTTCTCAGATTGCTGCCATATAAGCCTGAATTGAAGTCATCAAAAGTGTGAATCAAACTTTTTAAGTTTCAAACCCATATTAAAATGGAACTGGAGTCTGTTTTACCTAAATGTCTTAGAGCTACTCTCTGTATGCACCAACACAAACACACAAACACATGTACGTGTCTACACGGTACAAAGACTGCTCTCTACAATCCTGGTTGCTTACAGGGTCAATTATTGCTCAATCTTCAAATGGCTAAGACCACTACTGCTACTCCGACCCCAGCCCTACCTCTGCCAAACCTAGAACAGTGTACCCAGTATGAAGTCCTATGCTCTCTGAAGCCACAATGGTGTATAGTTTTCAAATATTCAAACTTCCCAGGATGCCTTTAGCCAGGTATTCCCACACCAGATATAATTACTTCTTTGTGATACTCCCTGTGCTTAATATTTGATTTGTAAACAGTTCTCTATATTGAGATCATTCTATGAAGAACTGTTTCCTATATTTATCATCTCTGTATCCCCAGAAACCAAGCCCAACAGCATCTTCCAAACTGAAATGAGTTAGTAAATACCTGTTGACTTTATTGAAGTCTAGTGTCTGAATATACAGGAGCAAAAGAATAACTAAAGCTTTCTGCATACTCATTTCCTAATTAGTGAAATTTCCAAATATGTCAAAGGTCAACCTCAGAATGAATATTCTAAGTGATATCTGGGTGTTCTTTTTTATTTGTTAGTAATTTATCTGTTAACATATAGAAATAATTTTGATGAAATTAGGATTTTTTCATTTTTTCCTTAATGAAGTATAGCTTTAGGCAAAATGAATACTTATTCAAAGGAGTTACCTTCAATTTACATAGAGTAAATCAAGAAGAGTCCATTAGTCCTTTTTCTGACAAAATGACAGTTATACTCAACACATCTACATTTTAGGAAGGAATTTTTACATTTTCCCAACCATGCAGATCCTAAAGCTAAGCATATAGGCACTGAGATTAATTTTCAACAAATTCTGGGACATGTTCGTCATGATTTTGATGTCATAGTTCACATGGTCTATTGTGCAGTCATTGAACATAACACCCAAGAGACCGTAAGGCATCACACCTGCTCTGGAAACTTTATTTCTTTTCTCCTTCACAAAAAATCTGAATAAAAAACACTCTGCACTTAGGAACTCACACACTGAACTTCACACCAATTTAAGTGTAATCCAAAGAACATTTGGAGAAAAACTTTTATATTCCAGATACTGTAATCAATAGCAATGAAAATTAGAATGAGGAACAGAAGAAGGAAGGTAAGGTGACAGGGCAGAAAGTTACATCATATATTTTTAAAATAAATGTTAGTTGTAAAAACACTATAAAAAAGACAGAGATCATCTGATGGGGCATAGTATATTAAATATAATTCATGGGAAAATTCTTGAGGATGAGTACTTATAGTAAGAATAGAATTTGAAATCTGTGAGCAAGAAAAATTTGAAATCTGTGAATGATGTAGAGACAGATGGTGAAGCGTGGGATGGATGAGCTTGTCAACTTGATTGTTGAGCGAGATAAGGTGAAGGAGCTGTGACTCGGAGTCTTGAGTCCCTTCCTCTGTGACACTGTTCCCTGTTCCACTATACCCTTCCATGTGATGTTCTTACCATGGAACAGCAGCCTGTAAACCATGGACTGAACCTTCTGACTCAATAAATCTCTCCTCCTTCAACTTGCTAGGGTCAGGAACTTGTCCCAGTGACAAGACAATCGAAGCAAAGCTAAATAAAGAAACTAAGATAGGGCTGGGGATATAGCTCAATGGTTCCTGCACCTGTCTTGCAAGCGCAAGGACCTGGGTTCGATCCCCGGTAACCACATACAATACTGGGTGTGGAGACTCACACACAGCAGCAACCAGTACCACATACAACAGTGCCGGACGTGGTGGCTCACGCCTGTAATCCCAGCACTCGGGAGGCAGAGGCAGGAGGATTGCTGTGATGAGTTTAAGGCTGAGCTCAGGGCCAGCCTGAACCACAAAGCAAGACCCTGTCTCAAAAAAAGAAACTAAGATGTAATTATTTCAAGGTTTTTAATGGTTTTGCACATCTTTTAGCATGTTAGTTCCAACTCTTAAAGAGTAATAAGAACCATTGTTTCTTTCATAAAGAAAGAAGTTTTTCTCTTCAACAAAAAATACTAAACTAACGAGGGGAAAAAGAATGTGACAGTAATAAAGAAAAAAAGAAACAAAGATTATGTATGTATGGGGTAGGGGGTTGTAGGGCAAGTGGAAAAGGGAAAATATGAGAATCAAGTCATGGCATATTCTCATACAAACTCTCAATGTTGAATGCGATGGTGATGTGTATTCATAATGTACCAATAAAGATTTAAATTTAAAAATATTAAACTAGTCAGGGAAAGAAGTAGTTCATTAGAACAAACTGATACACACCTGCAGCAGAAGAATCCTTCAAACACATCAGATGATAGTCTCAGGAAGTTTAAAGGAAAAAATGCAACTGAAGACCACATACAAATATCTCCACATTAAGTGATGTTCAAACCGCATTCGTGTAATAAATTAGCAAAGTAACACAGGAAATAGGAAAGTCCTTTGCATAATATTCTAATAAATAAGAGGTCTTGAATTGTTGGAAGGAGTAAGCATGTGATATTGAAGAGTATGTCGTGTCAGAAAGAAGAATATACAATAAGAAATAGAATACAGTTCCTCCAACAATAACTGGAGGAATGTTAATTGGCTGTTTTGAATTAGAAACTTCTCTAGCTTATCAACTAAAGTAGTGTGTCTCTAAGTAATAGAAAAATGCGTACTCGGAGGAAAGTCATTCTGTCTGTAAAGAAGGGAACTTTCCTAGGTTAGTTTAATCATGTGGTTCTTGTTGCTCTGCATTACAGCTACCTTCACTGTGCTTTTCATGTTTCTTTCCTCTAAAAATCCTTTTCTTCACAAGAAAAATGACAAAAGCATTTCCTGTCTTGATAGTCACACCTTTCAGGGTCCATTAAAAAAAAAAAAGAGTTCTAGACACTCATGAAAGAATTTGAAAATCAGGGCGAGGGATTTAGCTCAGTAGTTCCGGTGCCTGTCTTGCAAGCTCAAGGGCTCAGGTTCAATCCCCCAGTAACCACATACACTACTTTAGGTGGAGACTCATGCCCAGCAGCAATTAGTACCACCTACCACAGTGCCGGATGTGGTGGCTTACGCTTTTGATCCCAGCACTCTGGAGGCAGAGGCAGGAGAATTGCTGTGATGTGAGTATGAGGCTGAGTGCCGGGTCAGCCTGAACTACAAAGTGAGACCCTGTCTCTAAATAAATAAATAAAAATCAAAAAGTAACTGCCTAAAAGTCCTAGTAAATTTGTATGAAAGATTCCCTTGCTCAGGAAGTGCACAGTGCATCACTAAACTTCTTGGAAGGGAGACAGGACCATACTTGCACCACCTGCCTCCTAGAGCTCAGGGTTGCTCCCATTCACCCTGAGTGACAAGAGTAGGACTGAAGACACCCCTGAAAAATCACCTGTGGGCATCCATGAAAGCCCGCTGCTTACAACATGATGGCCCTAGGAATACAAAGGATTTCAAATACCTTCCCGAGCAAAATGTAGTATATGCATGCTCATGTGGGGGTGGGGGGGGGAGAAATGGCATTATAAGAAAACAGTACTCTAGAAATTTATACCAGAGGAAAAATTGACTCTTAAAGCCCAAGACATTTGTAGGTATAGACAGTCTGTAGTGTTCCACAGGATGAAATCTTTGAAGCTTGATGATAAACTATACGGCATGGGGGAAAGAAATACAAATGGAAGAACTTCTGGTGGTATCCAGTTAATCTGTTTTATATAAATAATAACTAATTTATTTCAATAGATATGCTTATTATTCCCATTTGATGTGAGATTTTATAAACCTGGAAGACATACTCCTGAATGTATCTCTAACTCTCTAAAAAGGGAGAATTTAAAATCAAAGTAAGTTTTTCTTTCCTCACTACCTTTCCTAACTTGGGTTTTCTATATCACAAGATAGTATTAACAAGAAGTCGACCTTAATACAGATGACTAGTCAGGTGAAATCCCTTTGTGCTTTATTTTTATTTCTAGTGTTTATATGACATTTAAAGCACCTTTGCTTTGTTGATGGATATTGAACACCAGTAATTGTGTAACCTGAGCTAATTAGGAAACTAGAACATGTTTACCATGCCTATCAATTTTCTGTCCAGCAGAATATCTTAAAACTATTTAACAAGGAAGAACAGTGTGAAATGCTTGCTTAATTGTGCATACACTGTTCTTTAGAGCAACCTCATTTAACAAATGGAGGTGAGCCTTGTTCATTACCCTGTTGTCTAGTACACTCTGCAATAGCTGTCCCCAGAAGCAAACCTCGATCTGCTGGAAAAGCTTTGCTGGATTTGCAATAAACAGGGGAAGAATTGCCAAACCATGGAAGAAATTATGCAGAGCTGGGTTTAACTTAAACCTGAAAAGAGAAGCAAAGAGAAAAATAATTTCAGTGTATTATTTTTCTATGTAAGTGCTTTAAGAGCTTATATATAGGAGAAAAAAATATTATATTTTTACAACATGGATTTCTTTAGAGAATATAGTTGAATCTTAATAAAATATTAAGTACTACACATATAATTTCCCAGTGACAGAAATGCCCTCTGTTTGCAAGCTTTATATAAGGCATGTAGTCTTCTTACACATTAGAATAACTTAAAATAGATTTTTGAACATAGCTTAGATAAATCAAATGATTAGAACTTATCTCATTAAAAATGGAAAATGGGGACTAAAACTCTTTAATCTGAGTTGACTTTTATTTGTGAGAAGTTCAACAGATATACTCAAGGGTCTTTTGGGGGGTTTGTTGTTGTTGTTGTTGTTGTTGTTTTCATTCTTTCTGTAAAACCTATTTTTTTAGACCAAATAAAGAAAGAAAAATTAAAGGAAGGGGAAGATAGATACATCAAATAAATAATAAAACATTTTTTTAAAAAAATTGAAAGCAAAATATCTGAAACATTTTTACATTTTTCACTAGTGTCAAAGCCATTTTTCAATGAAAAATGTGTTGGTCCAGCAATACCTTAAATATATACTAAACAATGTCAGCATTCTGTAAATTATTAGACTAAATATCAGTATCTTTACCTTGAAATTGAACAGTCTCCATAATCTTAGCTACTCAAACAATCATATTTTCTTCTTTCTATTAAAATATATTTTCTCACGCTGCCAAGAGAGCATTTTGCCAAAATACTGGCTCCTCCTCAATACTGGCTTCAATATTGGCTCCAAATATTGCATACACAAGGGTTACCATTCTGATTTCTAGCACATCATCTTTTCTTTGCATACTTAAG
>PVIR01006290.1:35163-66934 GCA_004026965.1 Petromus typicus | reverse complement strand
GGCACAGATAGGTACATATCGCATCTTTTCTCTGGTATGAGAAAATGAAGATGTAAATGAGTCCTAGCATTGTATGTTATATATTGTGAAATAGAAAATGCTCAATGTAAAATAAGGTGAAAGGGGACAATGTTGAGATTGTAACAAAAAAGTAAGGAAACAAATTTTATGTATATGGTGGGGTGGTAGGGTGGGTAGGACTATGGGAAAAAATGAGAATTAAGTTGTGTCTTATACTGGTACAAATCCCCATTATGGAGTGCAATCATGATGTGTATATTTAATGTACCAATAAAGATTTAAGAAAAAAAAAGATGATGTGGTTCTTCTATAGGATGGAGTATTACTCTTCCATTAAAAACAATAAGATTAAGTCATTTATACTCAAATGAATGTACCTTGAGGACATCCTCATAAGCGAAATAAACAGGTCACAGATGTGTAAATATCATATATTTTCTCCAGTATGAGAAAATGAAGTTGTAAATGAGTTGTAGTATGTATAGTTGATATTGTGAAGTAGAAAATATTTAAAAGGAAAGAGAGTGTAAGGGTAAAAAATGAGCGGAAAACTAATGTGGTAATAATAAAGAAAAAAGAAAACAAAGATTGTGTATACAGGGGGTGGGGTTGCAGGGCAGGGGTAAAAGGGAAAAAATGAGAATCAAGTCATGTCATATTCTGGTACAAGCTCTCAATGTTGAATGAAATTATGATGTGTATTAATAACGTACCAATAAAGATTTTTTTTTAAAATGTGGGCCAGGGATTTAGCTCAGTGGTTCTGGCACCTGTCTTGCAATTGCAAAGGCCTGGGTTTGATCCTCAGTTAACCACTACAATACTGAGTGTGGAGACTCACATCCAGCAGCAATCAGTACCACATACCACAATGCCAGGCGTGGTGGCTTATGCCTGTAATCCCAGCACTTGGAAGGCAGAGGTAGGAGGATTGCTGTGATGTGAGTTTGAGGCTGAGTTCAGGGCCAGCCTGAACTACAAAGTGAGACCTTGTCTAAAAAAAAAAAAATTAAAAAAAAATGTGGTTCTTCTACAGAATGGAGTATTACTCCACCATAAAAAATGATGTTTGAAGCATTTATACTTAAATGGATTTACCTTGAGGACATTCTCATAAGTGAAATGAATAGGTCACAGATATGTAAATATCATATCTTTTCTCTGGTATGAGAAAATGAAGATGTAAATGAGTTCTAGAATATATGTTATATATTGTGAAATAGAAAATACTCAAAGTGAAATGGGGTAAAGGGGGAAAAACAATGAGATTATAACAAAAAAGAAAGGAAACAATGTTTACGTATATAGGGGGTGGGGGTGGTAGGGTGAGTAAGGGTATGGGAAAAAATAAGAATTAAATTGTGTCATATACTGGTACAAATTTCCATTGCTGAGTGTAATCATGATGTGTATATGTAATGTACCAATAAATATTTCAATTAAACTTTAAAAAATAAAAACAATCTATTTTAGGTTAAAAAAAAGGGGGTATTCTAGAGAAAAGGTCCATAAGCATACCACCGAATGGAAGAACAATTCAGAAGTTATTATTCATCAATGAAGAAATAAAGCCAGATTTTTAAATTTGTTATTTTCTGAACCTTTTAAAGTGTGTGGAATTATAGGATATTAATGAACAAATAACTATTCCTTCATTTTATATTTGGAAATCAAAACATTAGTGTTTTGGAGGAGAAAACTAACTACAAGACTGAAAATATGTAAAAAAAAAACTTTTATTTGTGTCACTTATACAAAGTTTAGATAATTTATCAACATGATTAAATTTTTTATTCTAATTATATCAGTATCATAAGTCTAAATATAGAGATTTTGAGTAAGTCACCAATTTCATATCTAGACTATATTCAATTTGAAATTAGTGATTTAATATTGTATAAATCATCTCTATAATCAAATTTCTTATAATACTTGACCTACAGCTACATATAATGCATCTTATTTCTTTTAGTTCTACTTCTTTTCAAAACCTCGATCTATTCACAAAATGCCTAAAAGTATTCACTCGGAAACTTTTTCTGTAAAAAAAACTTTAATTCTTTGATAAACAAATAGGACAGAAAGACAAATAAAATTCCCACACCAAAGCATATAACAAAACTGAAAAGCTCGACTTGAAGACACTATCTCAGAGCCTGAGACTCAAAAAGTAAAAAATAAATAAACGCTTACACAGCCGTGATGGGAATTTTCAGGACATCTTTTATGCATGAGTAAAGATGTGCAATGCACTAAGCTCAAAGAAAGAAAAAGTGTGGATGTATATGAAAGTATCACAGTTTAAATATAGGGTGGGGAGTTGGGGGAGAGAAGAGGGCAAATGAAAGAGGAGTCAAGATTACCCGGAGCAGTCAAAAACACATTATCATACAGAAGAACCGCTGCATCCTCTGTGCTGTTGTGTCCACGCCCCTCCCCATCCTTCTGAAGCCCGCATTCTGGCAGAGGGACAAACCAGGAAAAGTAAATGCCTCGGCCTTGACCACTCATCCCTCAGGCTAAGTAGTGCCTGAATACTGGGAAATGGGTATGTTCTCTCACAAATGAGTCAATGAAATCAAGATTTCTAGTGCTACCATAAAAACAAGATTATAAGTGAGGCAGGAGAACTTTATTTCTTCCAAAGACACAGCTACTGCAGCTGCAACCAATCCCTTTCAGGTAATCAGCTCTGGAGGAACAGTTTGCAGGTCAGAGATGAGCTGTGGCCATTGCACATGAAAGCCTGGAGTTCTATAGATTGCTCAACCCTGAATTCATGCATTGAGCTGTTCATTCCATCATCTGGAAATGTGAGGTATTCTTAGCATTCATTCTGAACCAGGTAGAGCAAGACAAATATTAAACATTAGAGCTGAAGGGAACCTTGAAGTATCATTTACTTCACTGGTAAAACATCACACCTGAGGCTTTGAGGACCAATGACTAGTTCTGTGTTAATTCAGCTCCAGAAATCTGGCAAAGTCACTGGAAATCTCTGGGAGGCAATGCAATTACATGAACAGGGGCCCTAAATGAAGAAAAAGTGGTCATGTTGTCAGGCATCCAAACATGCAGTTGTAGGCCAAAAATTCCTATTAATGGCAGCACAAAACTATAGCATTCTATTAAAAGGCCAAAGCAGGGATTGCCTACTACACAGTCCAGTTTGAAGAACATCAGTGTACACATAAGCAAGGTATCTGTCCTACCTGGTGACAATGGCCCTTAGGTGCCATCTGATTTCAGATTTACTTCCTGGAAGTAAACTCCTTCATCTGTCACTAAATAACTCATAAATCAAAGAATAGGTGAGCGAATTTAATAAAAGAATGAGTAACAAGTAACTTATTTCAAGTCTCACTATAGCAAATGGAAATTTTAGGGTGTTCCACTAATGTCTGCTTGCCAACAGCATTATAATTTGATAGTAATTGAAATAACTCAAAGCAAAATGAATTCTGCCTCTCTTTCTGCCTCAATTTCTCCAAGTTGGTTCAATGTGTTTTGTATATTTACTACTATAAAGAGACCTATGATTTAAGTAAGTAAAAAGTAGAACAACTAACTTGCAGCCAGCCACCCCACCATCCATTTTTCCCAAGCCAGGAGCACAGTTCCCCTTCAACAGCTGGAGATGCCTTCCTAATGAATATTTAAAATATGACCTTTAAGTAGAGCAGCCTTTCTACCCACAATTTTTTTTTCCAAAAGAAGAGCAGTTTTAAAAATATCCAGGGGTACAACAACTTTGCTCTATTTTTAGAATAGCCTTAAATTTAAAAAAGTTTCTCTGTTGGTTGATCACAGAAACTTTGAGAATGGTTTGCAAGCCCCCAACCTGCCCTCCAGGCTATGACATTTCTTTTTCCAACAATTATTAATCATCCCAAAAGTGCAGGAGATGGGTGAGATATTTTGTGCCATTTTTACAAAAACCAGTATGAAAGATAAAAGCACAAGAAAGTTAACTGACTTGAGAGAACCTCAAAGAGAACGCAAGGATTTTCTACCAGCAAGAGAAAGCTCAGTTTCACTCAGTAGTTTAGGCATTCTGGATGCTGTGAAACTAGGTGTCACTGACTTCATCCACTGACAAGATTTTCTTAATGGGATCAATTAAGCCACACAAAGGAATCCGGTGATAGATATAGACATAGTCTAGGATACAGACACAGACATAGATATTCACACGCGCTCTGGTTGTGAGAAAGACCACAGCACTTCATGTTTCGTTCAGGCATACTGTGTTATCATACCTAGAAAGGCAAGGTTTTATTATAGGAACGATGTATACAAATTCTGACAGTCACTTATATACAAAGTGGCAGTGAAATGAGGTCAAGAAAAAAAAATTCTCTTTTTACATTTTTTAGTCTATTAGTACATTTATGTAGTACATAATGTTTATATTCCCTGTATGGAGTTGACACATTCGTATCTCAATTGCTCTTCTCCTGCTTTTTCTCTTCCTGCCTTTCCACTTTCACTTGTCCCTTGATCCCTTTCTACTTTTTTGGACACTTCTGCAGGAGGTAATGTTTGCATTCCTTGTGTGAAAGTTTGCACATGTACATAGTGAATCTCAATGCCTCTTTCAAGCTCATAGCTTTTCCCTTCCTCCCCTCTCCTTCCATCCCTTGATCCATTTCTGGAAAGAAACTACTCATTTAGTAATACAAGAATTTTTTTATGAAAAACCTCTCAACTTCAAAAAGGGAAGGTAACTGTAGAACAAGTTAGATTATTTCTTCTTTAAGAAAGTCATGTAAGAAGATTAGCTGCATACTCCACTCTATTGTAGTTAAAGACTATTCAGTTCTTTCAAAACTTATTTCTGAGCATTTATCAAGGACAAAAATAATGACAACTATGAATTTAGATTATACTCATGCCTGTCCATCCTGGAAGTTAAAATCTGGTAAGTTTAAATTTGTTTATATTTTCTTATATTTGAGAAACATTTACTAACACAGTTTATAAAGCTAATATTTAGTAAATGATGCTATCTAGCTTGTTGGCTTAAATCCACAAACCATATTCTTGTTGATTTTTTTTTAAAAGCTATTTGCATGTAAAGAAGCTTTCTGAAAATGTAATTCGAGATCAACTGGAATAATAAAACTATCCAAAGAATGGTGGTAACCCCTCTGTACATAAGCCATTTTGTTTTAAATGGCACTATCTACTTAATAAATTATCCTCACTGAGGTTTTAAATTAAATTTCATCTATAATCCTTTAGAAATATTTCATTCTTTCTAAGAAATACAGTTATAATTATAATATTTTGGACATGCATGTATATTCTCAATTGATCCTTTCCTCTTTCCTTGCAATTTAACTTGTCTTAAGAAAAATATTCTGTTTCTTATCAGTCTCTTATGGGAAATGGGATTATTCACTTTATTTATTTATGAATTCATATATTAAAACTTTTCTCCTTAGAGTAGACAATCTTTTGCAAGTAATATCTTCAAATTTCTATCAACTACAACTTCTAACAATACTCTAAGGAACTTTGTCTTCACTTTTGTGTTAGACTTATACTTTCCTTGTTCTCTGCAACTTGGAAAATGGAAGTAGAAAAGCTGAAGAAGTTTTTTTCTGCTCCTACAAACCTACAAAGAATATCAGAACAGCAAATCTTAGATTCATGGAAGTCATGAAGGGGAAAACAGGGGAAGACAGACTGAAAGGAAAAGACTAAGAGTTGTTCAAAAAAGAAACACTGGTGAAAAATGTTCCTTAAAATTACCAGAGACTGAGCTGACCAATACACATGATTGTCTAACCTGCCTGTGGGAGACACAGAGGGAAAATGTGACCCCAAAAGAGGGTCAAGAAATTCAATGCATCCACTTCACAAAACAAAACAAAACCAAAAAGTACTTAAGGTGAGAGGAAGATAAAACACAATTTCACTCCTTAGTATGTCAATGCAATTTACTCACACAAAATACCTTTCAAAGTACCTTATACTTCAGAAGTACCAACTCCATTCTCTCTCTCTCCTTTTGTTCAATTGTCATGTAATGAATATTTAACATGTATTTGGTACAAACCTCAGTGAATGTAAAGATGAAAAAGACACAGTCCTTGTTCTTGAAAGGTTGCCCCCACAAAGGATGATAGGCATTGAAATAGATTACCTACATGTACCAGACACTACTCCAGGATTTTTCTTCATCCAGGTGTAACAAATGCTTTCACAAAAGAGATAATGTGTTGCATGGTATCTGACTAATATAGTGATACTTCTTTAAAGATAATAAGGAAGTAGTTTATTTTGAGCCAAATATGAGTTAACATGACTTGGATCCATAGACGCATATTATCATGACTGACATGCTTCACCACGGAGGAGGCATGTGAAATTTTTAGTCAAAGCACAAAAAGACTTCACACAAATTATGATATGTACCAGTAACAGTGGAAGGGGCATCAGGTAAGCAGGCTAGAACAAAGCACTAGTTCCATAGAATTTGGAAGTCATCTATCAACGTTCTTAGCTTTAGGACTAGTAAGTGAAGGATTATGGTCTGGTAAGCTTAGCCTTATCATCCAGGGATTTGATGTAGTCGAGAACATGATCAAATTCAGAAGTGGATGGTAAGTGGTTATTAAAAGAGGCTAACAAGGGCCAGGGAGTTAGCTCAGTGGTTCAAGCACCTGTCTTGCAAGGGCAAGGACCCGGATTTGATCCCCGGTCACCACATACTATACTGGGCTTGGAGACTCATGCCCAGCAGCAACCAGTACCACATACCACAGTGCCAGGTTTGGTGGCTCACACCTGTAATCCCAGCACTCGGGAGGCAGAGGCAGGAGGATTGCTGTGATGTGAGTTGGAGGCTGAGCTCAGGGCCAGCTTGAACTACAAAGCGAGACCCTGTCTCAAAAAAAAAAAAAAAGAAAGAGGCTAACAATAGCTCAAAATCTACCATATTTCATCTGTTTACAATCTCACACCCAAGATCAGTCTGCAGACTCTCTGTAGATGTGGCGTCTTCAGCCAGCTTCGGCTCACAATAGAAAGAAATATAGGGAAAACATTTTAGATAGATGGAAGAGAAAAGACTTGGACATGGCCTCAAGGACAAGAGTGATGTTACAGAGAGTCACAAGTCAATTGGCATAGCCCAAGCAGGAAACCGGAAAGTGCAGGGTGAGTAAAATACAACTAGAGAGGGAAGGAACACATGGCAGATGCCTGGAGCAGTCAGAGATGTCAGCAAGGGCAGCACTGCCTTTTTATTGAAATGGGAATTAATTCTGTCCAACACCAGAATGTCTATTCTCAACCAATACACTCCCCTCTATGTTTATACTCACAATGCCATGTGTTAATTGCTGTGATAAAGGAAGTAAAGTCCTCTGAGATTACTTATAGAGGAATTACTCAACATGGAGCTGCCTAACCAGTGAAGATTTTCTGAGGGAGGTTTTTGCTCATTTGAGATCCAAAGTACAGGTGGGAATGAACAGGGACAAGAAGCATAGAAAAGAGATTTTTTTAAAAAGAGGGACCAGGATCCTGAAAAAACTCAAAGTAAGGAGAGGTAGGTGGTTAAGCCAGCATTGATCCTAGACCCCTCACAAACTGTACCCAATGTGTAGAAAAGAAGAGTCGGCCAATGTGATATTTTAAAGTTCACAGATGCCCAAATATATTTGCATTGTTGAACAATTACTCTGGTTATATTTTGAGAAAGAGAATATGACTGCAGACAAAGATAAGAGTGGCTTCCGAGGTCTGGATGACAGATGATAGAGACAGAACGTAGGAGCAGTGCACCTGGAAAGATGGGTGGGTTTAGAGACACTGAGAAGCTGAAAATGTATGATGTATCAATGGGCAACAATATTGGTTGAAGAAGAGAAAAAAAAAAACAGTGAAGACTCTAATTCACTGGATAAGTATTAACAGAGCACCTATGCCATGTCACCCAAGGTTCTAGGGCTTAGAGACCAAACAGTGAAGCAGATAAGAAAAATCCCTGTTGTTATGCAGTCCATGTCCTGGTGGAGATGCTTTGGTGGGAGGCAGAGAAGAACACCTGAACACATGAGAGTGTTAGACTGTTCACCTGTTATAAGTCTATGAAACAAATGAGCAGGATAAAAATATGACAAGGCAGCCAGGGTCTAGGTGCTACGTGGTTGTTAACTCCTCACAGTGTGTTTGTATTGTAACCTGTTTTTAAATTTTTCTTTTTTTCCTGGCATATTATTAATGTATATTTGTAATACAGATGAATATGTTTCATTTTGGCAGATCTGTGTATGTACACAACATATTTTAGTCATTCCTCTCAAATTCCTCTTCATCCCCCCCCCCCGTTTTATATAGTTTGGGGGAGGATTTCTGTGTGTAATGTATTTTGATGATATTACTGTTGTAAATACCTACTTTTCCACTCCTTTCTGATCCTCCTTTCCTTCTCCTTTCCCAATAATAGTCTCTGTCCTAGTGCAATCTATTTTTAAAAGACAGTAATTTGAGGATTTTAAACAAGCAAATTTTGTAAAGATTGATATTTTCTTTTCTAAAGATGGCTTCAGCCCTTCTCCATTTCAGTCAGGGCTAGAGTACAATACCTGGCCGGATTTAGAATTCAGGGAACACAAAATTGATCCAATGATTGAGGAAATGAATATGAGAAGCAAAGCCAAGAGAAGTCATGTCAGACTCCTTTTCTTTTTGTTTCTATTGTTTTTCTCTGAGAGACGCATGGAAGAATACACTAATGAAGATGGGAAGGAATAGTGGCAGAGCAGTACTTGAGACAACAATGTTGCCATGTATGATTTGCCAATTAGGGCTCCAAGTGGAGGTGTTAACCCTGGAGTTCCATACATTGGAGCTCCGGGCTGCAAGTTTACCTTGAGAATGCAACGGCACTTAGGCATCACATTGAACCACAGGACATGGTTCCCACTGAATGACATTTCTCAGAAAATTGCTGTAGCTGAAGAGACTGGATGTAGTTGTAAATGTCTTAACCTGAACAGATGGGGAGGTGGTAACAATGCTAATGGGAACATTGAGCAGGCACAAGAACTTGGGTGACAAAGTGAGAAACTTGGTTTGCTGCATGTTCTTGAAATTCCTGCACTAAACAGAGGTGGACTAGGGAAGATGCCTGTCCTACGGGTAATATTTTGGATCCACGGCAATTGCACATAAAGCTACAAAGTGCAGTTTGCAATGTTGAGCTGGCAGTCTGTGCATTTATACAGACGGACTGCAATGAGTAGCAACTGCATGAGAGTAAAGGAAGTGAACTATGGACTAGGCAGGGAAGATTTTTAAAATGCTATTTATAAAAGGAAGAAATCAGGAAATATGCTGCTGTTGTTAATAAGACAAAATAACATCATAAAAAGAAACAAACTATAATAGAAAGCAGAGGAAACTATGAAAGAGAGTAAACAGCAGTGAAGAGGAGATTTTATATATTTTCTTATTAAAAGAATATTTTCTAAGTAATTCTAAATTTAATTATAAAAACTGGAGAGTGGAAAGGGGGAGACAAAAAGGAGTTAGTTAACCATGATGGACTGAAATCAACAAAAAACCGTTCCATATTCCTCAAAGTCTGTTCAAGCTTAGTTGGCAAAGCCCTGTAACCCACTCCTATATACATACAAACTCCCTGTACTGCTAACCCCCACAAATCCAGAAGCAACAAGAACTTCAAATAGTTTGGTTTTCTATCACAAAGCTTCCCCACCATACCATTTCACATAATTTCATCTCTCCTACCTATAGCCAGTGTAGGTCTAATATCAACAGTGTATGTTTGTGGGAGTCCAGAGAAGAGGATGTAGTCAGAACCCTTCTGACAAACTCCAATCCCCCATGAGTTTCACAGCAAAAGAATTAACAATCAACAAACAACACTGAGAAAAAGGATAAGTCCAAGCATCATAGGACAATTCACTACCTCCTAAATTATAAAGATCTGAGGATAGGAGGGAGCATAACACATCTGTTATGGTTTGCGTCTTAATGCTACTTTGAGCAGCAGCAGCCAAAAGCCAAATACTGCAGAAGCAGAAGAGCTCACCACACCTTTATTTGGTACCAAGCCTTCACACCCATAATCCTAGCATATATAAAACAGGGCAGTCCCACAATAATCCCTGTAATTAAAGATTAGATAGAGGAAGGCAGACGTCTTTAAATCTCAGTAAATCCCAGTAAGTCTTAAAGCAAATAATCCTAGTGCAATAATCCTTGTAGTTTAAAACCCCACAAGTGGGCCAGGGATTTAGCTCATGGCTTCAGGGCCTGCCTTGCAAGTGCAAGGGCCTGAGTTCTATCCCCAATAACCACATACAACAATGCTGGGTGTGGAGACTCACATCCACCAGCAATCAGTACCACATACAACAGTGCTGGATGTGGTGGCTCATGCGTCTAATCCCAGCATTTGAGAGGCAAAGACAAGAGGATTGCTGTGAGTTCAAGGCTGAGCTCAGGGTCAGCCTGAGTTACAAAAGCAAGACTCTACCTCAAAAAAAGAAAGAAAAATCCCACAGGGTATCCTAGCAGTTGATTCCGCTGGGCAGGGAAGACAGCCCAAGAAAATAAGTCATAAGTCCAAGTAAATTGTCTGCACTTCCCAGTATGTGCTCTTCTTCCCCCATATTTTTATTATAAAAATGCCGATTGTCATCTAGCCCTATAGCCAGTAGATATAGAACTCATAATAGGACTTGGTTGTTTCCTCAGTACTCTGCTATATGCTGGGTGTGCAGATGTCATCATATTATACTATATATCATATGTTATATAATATATATATGGCTCAGTAAACTTTTATATCAGAGAAACATTGGTCTGAAGAGTCTAGGTTTATGATATGTAGAGCAGAACACTGAAGAGTGATTTCAAAGATAAGGAGATACATTATGAGGCTTTTCTGGTGCCCAGGAAGGAGTCCATATGGCCTGATGAAAACCAGTGGTGATAGTGTAGGAGAACATGCCTCAGAAGCTTCTCCTAACTAAAGGCAGCTTATCATGGAGAGTGATTGCCTATGTTAGAAAAGAATACACAGTCTGCAAAGAATCAGTAATATAAGAAGACAAGGTGTTGTTTTCTTAAGACCTGTGTAATTGAGAGTGTAGATGCTTTTGAAAAAGGAAACAGGTGAAGATCCCAGGATAGACACAGGGGATATTAGCTTCAATTTCTGGGTTGCTGAATCTCAGGATTCTTATTCAGATTTATTAATCTTGCAGAAAGATGACCACGAAAACCTAAAGTAATACAGAGAAGCCAGAGTCAAACATATATATTTGAGATCTATTTGCATAGTTTTGGTAATCAGTCCTTGAGGTTGGTGGAAGTACTTAGACAAAATCCTTTTATAGCAGAGAAGATTTACAAAATCCTTTCATAAAGCATAATGAATTAGTTAAATATTTTAGTCACATGGTAGAAATTGACTTCTGATTTCCATTGGGCATGCAAGAAGCTTGGAAGTTGCCATTCCATTTTACCAAGAAAAAGTCTGAACATAATTAAAACTGAACAAGTCTTTTTATATCCATCATAAAGATGTCATCACAGGACAAACCACTGCCCCTAAAATGATAGAGACCTAAAATGATAGGAAGAAGAACGACACATCTGGTATGGTTTGCATCTAGATGTTCCCCCAAAGCTTCATGTTCTCATGGGTGAAGCTTTCCAGAGGTGGCTAGATCTAGAGTGTATGATGCTGGAATCAGGAGTGTGCCATTACTAAATTAATTCACTGGTTGGTTTGGCACAGTTCTGGGAATGGATAATGGAATGTAAGTGCTACCTTTTCTAAGGGCAAGTAGCCTCGATAGAATATAAAAGACAGAAAGAGGGTTGATATTTTGCTTATCACTTACTACTTGGCTGCTTTTGCTGCCATATGTTTTCCATGAACTGTTCTCTTCTGTGATGCCCTTGTGTCATGTCACCCTGCCTCAGAGCCCACTAATTACAGATTGAAACCTCTACAAATTGGGGGCTGAAATAAACTTTTCCTCCTTTAACTATAGGTGTCAGGTATTTTGCCTCAGCCAGGAGCAAAATAACTAAGACTTCACCACAATAGAAACACACAGACACTTCTGTCAAAACCAAGGCTAACTATAGTTGGTAAAATTCTAGAGGCTTCCTGCAGACCAGCCTGAAAGTCAAAAACTCCCTGGACAGGGGTAGCTAAGTTACAGGAGCCAATGCAGTTTTGCAGCTTTGTTATAGATTCTGTATCTGAAAAGAACCTATGAAACTCACAAGCCAAGAAAAGATTCCCTACAAGGTCATAGAAGGGACAAAAGTGTCCAGTGATGATAAAGTCTTTGTCATAGATTTAATCCTCAGTAAAAAATAAGAAACTATACAACCTGCTTTTCCTCTACATGTTCACCACATTACTAGTGACTTGCTGAGCAGAAAGTCCTTTGACCTAAGAGCCTGAATGACTTTCATCAACACCAACAACAGAACACACAAAGCATAATAACAAAAAAAAAATTTAAAAAAATCAGACAAGTCAGATTTCTGAACAGATACAAACACTGGACCAAAATCAATTATATATGCAGTGATACTGGAATTATTAGATTGTGCATTTAAATCAACAGTGATGAATCTTTATGATTCTAATAAGCAGAAACAGATGAGTTTGTAAGCAGAAGATAACACAAAGAAGTAAAAACCTTTGTAACAAAAAGAAAGGTAATAAAACCTACTGAGCACACTCCTCACCACCATTCCATCTCTGGTGCTCTGGGCCCCTTTTTCATTAGGAATCTTCAGTATTGACTGAAGACATGCAGCAGTTTGTGTGCATTCAAAGCAGTTCTACTAAACAAAGCCTGTTCCTTTGCCCAAGCTCAGCAGCTCTGCCTCTGAGCTGCTAATGTCCCACACACTGGTTTTGTGGCTTCATTAGGCTCCACTACCTGGAAAATTGATGGGAGGGAAGCTGCAAGTACAAGAGCTTCACTCACTGAAGCATTTCATAACTGCTGCTTGCACACTGTCCGGGAGTATTACACCATCAATTGTGCGACTCCTACTTATTACCACTAATTGCTGCAGAGAGAAGGATGCTGACCATGGCAGAGCAGCTACTAAACCCAGAAAGGTAAGGCCAGGAGCACTTAATGGTTTATTGAGGCCATCGGGAAATTCTGTGAGGAGAATCAATTTCCCTGTAACTATCTGCCTGGTCACAGCAAAAGGCACTCAGGGTTTTAATAGTAAATAAGCCACCTGAGGATGAATCATTAATTCTTCACTGAAACTTGCCCTTTATAGTAAGTTATTCATCATAAGCTATAGTTCATCTTTGCACATACCTCTTGGCTCACAAATGAATTTCCAAAGCTAGATTCCCTATGATGAATGTCAATGATTTAAACATATTCTTCATCCCTCATTTGTAGTAAAGGGCTTTATGAGAATGTTCACAGGAGGCCCAGGTGACTCTTTGCTCTCTTTTGCTATTGTTGAAGTTGTTCTCTTTTGTATGGATATTTTTGCATGAGTTTTATCATGAAAGGGATTTGTGGAAATAGAAATGGACTCTATGATCACTGACACTGCTCTTCTTGACTGGAATTTTTGGAAAAAGGTAAAGGTTTTACTGTATCCATTTACAAGTTGATTGGGAAGGTAGAATTTCCTTTAGTCTAGTGGCCCTTGATATTTTACAATCAAGGACTCTCAAGAGTCTGCTGAAAACCTCAGTTTTCTGAGATCAAACAGTCATCTACCTATCCATAAGTTTGTCTGAGATATCACCATGGTTGCTGGGGTTGTGTGGCTTGTGCTTAGATGTTTCCTCCAAAGCCTCACCTGGTCATTGGGGCAGGATTTTCAGAGGTGGGTAGGTTTAGAGTGTGTGATTTATTCATAGCACACTGCTGGGATTGGGGGGGGTGGTAATTACTAAACTAGTCCACTGATTGTTTTGGCACTGTGCTAGTCCTGGTATCCTGGAAGAAAAAGAGCCTGATACTGTCCCTTGCCTGCTTTGCTACCTTCTGCCTGCCATGACGTGTCTGTCCTTTGTAATGCCTGTCTGCCACACTACCCTGCCTTGGACCCAGCTGATTAGGGACTGAAACTTCTACAAACTGTGACCTAAAGAAATCTTTTCTCCTTTAACTTGGGTATTTTTGTCCCAGAAACAAAAAAAGTAGCTAAGACACAGGGGTAAGTTCCACAGAAGCTCCAGAACTTGAGGGAAATACTTCGTGCTAAAGGGGTGAATGAAGTACTCCCTCCAAATTATGCCCCTCCTGTCCTTCCATCCAGTGGTGAAGAATTTCATTTCCTCCATTGTTCAAGGAATGATGAAAATATTTGACCCAGTATTCAACCCATGAATTCCTTTCTCCAGGTGCCATACAAGTGAACATTGTTAACTTACTTTATTGTGTGATATAGCTACTGCTTGGTGTCTATTCCTTTAACTTCTCAGAATATTTCTACTCCTTCAGTTCCACAGTCATCCAAAGTTCACCCATGCTATCCATAGGCCAACTAAGGAATGAAGTCTCCAATTTATTATGTCTCCTCCAACTGTGAATCTGTCCCAGCTTAGCCTTGAAGATTTCTTCCTTATGACTTAGCTTCATTCTAGTACTACCTTTCAGATATCCCATAATATGGCACATGGAAAATATCAACTTGCTCTGCATCCAAGTCAGGCTCCAGAAATATAAAAGTTACCATGGATATCGGCATCCTGGGCATCCAAGATTTATGACACAAGAGCAATCAACCCCTCCTTCACAAGGAGAGTGCAAGTGCACTTTGTTTTCTGACTTCATTCACTATGAAGTTAAAGAAACACATCCTTGAGTAGCAGCCTGTGGCTCGTATGAGTAGAAACATTCAAGACTGACTCTAAGAATATCCAGGAAGGATAGAGTGTCTTTTTTCCCCAAAACATTTTAAAAGAAACAAAAATCTGGACCTTTAATCACCAACTTTGCCTGTTGACTACTTTGAAGAGATCCCACAATGAAAAGATGCTTGTTTAGCAGTGGAAGCTTCATTAGATATGCTTGCCTTTCCTTATGATAGTGAATTGAAAGCCTGGCTCAGGTATGGGTGTGTGGCCAATTATATAACTAGCAAAAGATGCATTTTTATATATTAAGAGCTAAACTTTCACTCTTGAACATAGTTTTAGTCCTTGTAAGGAGATGTAAGTATACCTAAGATAAAAACACTTTGTCCCCTACAGGAAGAATTTCTTCTCACCCTTATAGATTTAGCTACTGGCACCTAAGAGAAGAATGAAGTAAAACACTAAATCTCAGAAAAGAAACTGTAATAGAGATCTCCCAGGAAACATTTGGGAGTGGAGTGGAACTCTAGATGGGAAGGTGATTTCCTATATTGCTGGACACATCTTGGAAGGTTGATCTGTATGTCAAGGAAAACCTGGAAGACCCTATGGCTCTTTGTGAGGATCACAGTCAGGACAGCCCTGCATAAAACATGGCTATACCTGCTCAGCCATGTGGGAGCATTAAGAATGTTCATTGGAGATTGTCATTTGGGATGTTGCCAGGTGTCCCAGATGGAAACTGAAGTTCTGTGAAAGATTAACAGGTTAGCAAGTACAGAAACAAAAGATCAATGCAGAGACCTCAACATACACTGCACAGAGCACCAACTAAATGGAGGATGAATCAGAAACACCAACTGAGGCAAAATACAAGATGTTGTTGATCCCACAGGTCACTGAACAAGGTGAGAAAATCATCTGGACACCGAGTCACTGCTCCAGACCTGCTCTGCTTATCCACCCTTGTCATCAGATTCTGTGATTTCCTCTCCCATCCAGACATAAACAAAGAGTGAATGAAAGTAGGTCACACCCCAAATGCTGAATAATTAAATCCAACTAATTGAATTTGAAAAACCTGAGACACTTTTCAGATATCTTTGATAGAAAAAGCCATAAATTTCCAGCAAGAATGGGAGAGAAAAAGATGAGATTAGTTACTAGATATAAAGTTACATCTTTGTGTGTCACTTGGGCAAATCAGTACATTTTGGATGCAGTTCACTTGCCATGTTAAAAATAGAAGAGAGAATAGATACAGCTACATCTACTACTTGTATTACTGTATCTGTTACTTGGAGAAAACTGTTACACAAATGCAAATTTATGTAAATCTCCTTAATACTTCAGTTCATATAAACTCATTCCATATACTTCATCCACATTTCACCCTTCTGCAAAATCACGTTAGTTCATTCCCTGGCTAAAATTTATGTATTGCCATATGATACTACCAAACCTACTTCCTAAAGTCATTAGGAGGAATCTAGTTGGTTTGAAGGTGTCCGAGTTGTATTTTCTGAGGAAAAGTAATGATACTGAAATTATAGGTTCATGTCAGCCATAAAACACCTAAATATTCCAAAGAATTTGCATGTAGTATGGAGGAGTATTCAAATGTATTGATTCTCCAGATACTGTTAAAATTCTTTTTATATTAAATATATAGTTGTGCATTAAACAGTTTGTATATTTTGATTCTTGTATCACTTGCTCCTGTGAAGTTTATGTATATTTTTGAAGAAGCAAAATGCTAAGGAGGAAGCATAACAGTCATTCTTTTTTTTTTTCCCAAAGAAAAAGGCTGAAAAATGTGTTACTGACTTACTTAAATGTGAAGCATAACTATAGGATTCCTTCAAGGATCAAGAAATGAAGAGTGGAAGGGAAGGGAAGGGGATTAAAAAAAGGAATGAAGACGTGTTATATACATGCAAAGCTCCACAACAGGAAGGCAAACATTACGTACCAAACACATGTACTAACAAAAAATAAATCTTAAAACCTCTGCTCATATTTTCCACCAGGAGGATCGCTGATCATCAATTCAGCCACAGTTCACTACAATCAATATACACACCTTTAAGTTATTCTCAGGTAGGTCTGATCTTCCAGAGGGACTCAGCAGCTCACTACTCTCTTCTCCCACAACGTAGTGTAAAGTATCACCGCTGAAGTGCACCGTTGTACTTCTAACCTCTTCAAAAGACGTCTTAGTGGTTTTCAGCTTTTTCTTTCTTTTAATGTGTACTTCAACCAGAGCATAGGAAAGTAAACTAAGTTTGTATTTGCCCATAAAAGTCTATCTGGAAAGGTCCTTTTAGTTTATTCTTTAATGCACACCGGACATACTGGATTTCTCTTCAGGATGGTTGTGAAAGCACCAGGTAAATTTTTATATGCACATGTTATTTTGTTTACATAAAATGCAAGATTCAACCTAGGAGGGTTACCACTCACTTGCATACTTCAAACAGCTACATAGCTGGTCATAAGCATTGATTACATATTTACACACACCCACACAGAGCCCAGCTAAATGAAAGACTATTATACTTGGGGAGAGCCCTTACTGGGAGCCAATTGAAGGAAGCTCACACTTTTGAGACATTCTTTACTCTATAAAGCAGCTTTCTGTGTAACCAAGAACTTAAGCTATTCTGAAAACTTGATGTATTATTACTATTCTCAAAACTTTCTTAGCCTAGGCACCACACAGAATGTATTGTGGCTACTGTATAATCTTGGACAAAATTATCCCAGGGATGTCTAAAGTGTTGAAATATTAACTTAAAAACTTAATTTTCTCTTAAGTGTGTTTTTTTTCTAATTACTGAGAATAGCCTCAGGTTTTTATCCTTTTATAAAATATTAATATGTCACATTGATTTTATTCACCATTTTGAAAAAACTAAGTGCTTTAAAGTTTTCTAATAATTTATCTTGGAATCTACCTTTTGAATTAAAAAATTGTTAGTTCTCAAAACCAAGTGGATCCCCACAACAAAAGAAATATTATCCTCAGCATGGACTCAGCGTCATTCGAGGCTCACAAGTGCAACACATGAGAGTACATTAATTTTCTTTTCCTCCAAATAAGCAATCAAGGATTTAGTGACTAAGAGCAATATGATTTTATTATCTTATATTTTGGTAAATTAGTGGTTTGGCACAGGTATGGGGGGGGGGATCTCCTCTTCCCTACATCATGCCCAGGAAGCTCACATGGAGAACACTTTTCCTGGCCTCCTCTAGTTTCTTGGAGAGGCTACCACACCCCTCAGCTCAGGGCCCTCCTTTTCCATGTGTGAAGGCAGTGATCTTACTCCAGGGCTGTTCTTCCACTGTGGTGTCACCCTGATTCTCAACCCTGCCTCCCCCTTCTACTGCTAGGAATTCTGCTTCTTGTGAGTCATGGGTTAGTCCAAGCTACCCTCTCTATCTAAAATTCAGCTGATTAGCAACCTTGGGTTCCTTTTATTAGAACTTCAATTCTCCTTTGTCATGTAAGATAGAAGATTCACAGATTCTGAGCTTTAAATGTAAATACCTTTAGGAAGTTTTAATCTTCCAACAGAAATAAAGCTTTTAAAGTAACTGGCAGGAAAAGCTAATACTCCAGAGCCTAAATAATCACCCAACTTCATCTCTTAATTGAGTAGAAAGAAGACCTATATTAAGCAACACAGAAGGATAGAATTTTTCCTTTTCCTATCAACGCTAGCCCCCAAGAAGCCAAGAAAGCATAGAAGAAATTAACAGAGAAACTATATATTGCAAAATCATCACATACCAAATTAAACTCATGAGCATGAGATACTCCATCAAAAACAGAACACTTCTCTTTGGACAAAATGGTACACATGTGCAATCTTAGCTACTCTGGAAGCTGAGGCAGGACAATCACTAGTTTGAAGTCATCCTGTAGAATAAGGCAACACCCTACCTCAAAATTTATAAATAAATAAATATCTGGGGATATACTTGCCTTCAGTTAGTAGCACTCAATAGAAAGAGAGAAAAAAAAAAGACTACTAATATTTTTGATTCACTATAATTAAAAAATTCTCCAAGTTTTGTGGTGTCTCACATAGGTATTTCCTTTGAACTGTCAATGCTTTCCAGACACTGAGTCACCCCTCACTATACAATAAAACTGAAAGGGCCCAGTGAGCTACCAATAGGTATTTACTCTCATCTTGGTGATTTATTAATCTTCTTCCTGCTAGTTTTTAAAATGCATTCCCATTTGTGAAACAGGTGGGAAAAAATAGGCAGATGGAGTGAAAACAAAATAGATTACTGTTCAATAAAGGACTCAGTGATATTATAATTAAATACCCTAGGCTAGATGTATTCCTTTGCCCTAGTTTTACTGATTGAATTCACACTGGCAAGGGCATCATGCTGAATCTTAAGTCTACCTTCTTGTGCTTCTGCTCACTGTACTCACTTTTCTTGGTATATGTCTTATGTTTATCTAACTCTAAAGTATACAATAATTTTATTTTCTTAATTGGTAATGTAGCACTTATTCAAACATTTTTTTTTTGAGACAAGGTCTCATTTGTAGTTCAGGCTGGTCCTGAACTCAGCCTCACACTCAGAAATCCTCCTGCCTCCACTTTCCAAGTGTTGGGATCACAGGCATGAGCCACTATACTTAGCATAGTGGTATGTGGTACTGATTGCTGATGGGCATTAGTTACCATGCCTGGCATTGTTGTATGTGGTTACTGGGGATTGAACCTGAGACCCTGCATTTGCAAGGTGACACCAGAACCACTGAGCTAAATCCCCAGCCCTCCAACTTTCAAATTTAATGTTGAATAAAACTCATCTATATTGCTATGGGTACTTCTGACGGTTTTGTGGCATCCCACAGTGTGTCTACACTCATTTTACTTTTTCATTCCTCTGGCTATGAGGAATAAGATAGTTTCACTTTTTTCCACTTAGAGGTTTCTATGACTATATAAAATGTGGGACAGGGCTGTAAGGAGGGCTTAGACATTCAAGGTGTAATAGGAGATCTTCCTTTCACCAAATAGGGGATGCTTTGGAGATATGACCCTGCCAGCAGTAGACAGAGGTCCCTGTGACTTGAAATGCAGTTTATATTTGGTCTCTAAAGGCTCATAAAGCATCAGAGACCTACACAGATATGGCAGGAATAAACAGAATAACAGCTTCCTCATTTTTATTTTCACTCCATCACTTGCTTGTGACAAGAGACTCACAATTTTCTTATAAATGCAAATCCAATAGCCTTGAATTCTCCCCCCTTTGAATGCAAAGGGACATGAGTAGAAACAAAAGCTGTCATCCACTCTGTTGAATCCAAACATCCCTCTCTCCACCTGTCTTCTATACCCAGTGTATCCAAACTGTTGGGAGAAATGCTGGCCACACCCTCTAACACACACACACACACACACACACACACACACACACACACACACAGCAGATAAGCAACTGCTTTCATCTCCTGCCTACTGATGCGTACAGACAGAAGTGTGTAAGCTTCAGCACAGCCAGCAAAATGACATTTCCTAAGCATGTTCATGCGCAAGTGTGAAGAGAGGAGAAAATTTTATTTCAAGACCTTTATAGCTCAGGAATGCAATCCTATTTTAACTCAAAAACTGTGAAACGGATCAGATTTGTGAGATCAGAAGATTAATCAGCCTTAAACATGCCATAAATATTTTGAGCTCTCTTCTCATCCTCACATTCATCCTGAAGTGAGAATATCCCCATTTTAAGTGGGCACACAATGCCAAGCCACAATGTTTCCTAGGCATGAGTATCATACCAAAATGCACTTCTGAAAAGCAAATAATCTTGCAATTACCAGAATAGAAAACCTCTTCTAAAGATAACAGTTCTACTATACCCAAGGGAATGAGTTATCATAATTTAACAACTTATAGTTTATGGTGTTTTTAAAATTTGCAAAACTTCTTTTCACTGTATGATGTCTCCGTGAATCTTTGCCATCCCCTTGAGGTAGATGCTATTATTATCTCACATTTAAGTAACTTGCTTAGGTCAGTTGGGCCACTTACAGATAGACCTGAGACTTAACCCATTAACTGTTTTTTTAATTTTATTTAAAGATAATCAGCACTTTTGTTAACCAGTAACATTTTTTGTAAAGACTCATTCAACTTCATAACATTAAGGGCTCTCTATATGTGACATACAACCTTTATCTTGTACCTTTTCCCCTGTCAAGTCATAGATAGTTTAAGTAACCATTTAATCTCAAAGCATTCTTCTGGGAAATTATGTGATGCTTTTTAGATTTTCTCTTCATTATTTCATGCTTAAAACAATTCAAATTTTGGCTTTTTATCAGCTGAAATTCTGGTAAGCTGTGGTAGGGCCGTTTAGAGTAGTGCAGGCCTAATGCCAGGGTCTGTTACTGCGTTCCTGGCTAGGTCCTTGGAGAGCATTTCCCATGTTCGGTCAGGCTGTTGGTAGAATCCAGTTCTGTGGCACTAGGGACTGAGGTCCTGTTGCCTTGTGAGATTTACAGCAGCTGAGGCTGGGTCTCAGCTTCTACAGTGCGTCCTTCTCGTGGCCCTTCTCTGACTACAAAGGCAGCCACATATCTTTGTCTTCTTTCCCTGGACACATCTTCCTCTGATTCTGAACTCTTCTACCTCCCTTTTCACACATACAAATAAAAAATAATTCAATTGTTCCAAGAAAACACTCCTATTTTTAAAGTTGGATAATTAACAAGCTTAATCCCATCAGCAAGGTTTCTTGCACTGTAACACCCTTGGCAGTGCCACCAAACTCCTGTTTACTGCTCTGATTATGGGTCAGACTTCACTCTGCCCTAGACATCAGCCAGTCACCAAAGCAGACTTGGTCTTCACGGGGAGAGGAGGAAACCTCCTCAGAGTTGTGTTCTATGGAAGTATGAAACATTGACTCAACTCTCCACTCTTCAAGCCAGATGATGAACATGGAATAATGTGGACCTGACTGTCAGAGGAAGCCTCGGGACTCATGAGTGGTTCCCACAAGTTAAGAAATGGGTCACACAAAGCAAAGGTGTGGACATGTGGGTGGAGTGTTCTGAGTGGAGAGAACAGGAACAGGGCCTTGGAGTTAAAGCATCCTGTGAGTGATTAAAGCAAAGTGAGGTCAGTGTAGAAGAGCAGACTGAACATAGAAAGGAGGCAAATGGGCTGAGAGGACATGGAACCAAATGATCATGATGTAATGGTCAGGTCAGACCTTATCATGATTCCCAAGAAGACAGGACACCACTGGTTCATCTAGAATCAAGTATTGGCATGATATAAATCACATTTAAAGAAATCACCTCAAGATGTGGGTGGGAGCTACAGGTAGGAAGTTTAAAGGACACCTCTCCATGACTTGAGCTGATGCAGCCAACTAAACCCTATCCTGCAGAAGGACCAGCTGATGCATACACTAGTATCTCACTGATAGCTGATTTCACTGTTCCCCTTTTTCTGAAAATATTTTAAAACTATGATTATTGAGGCATATTCATCAGACAAATTAATGGATTTATGATAGTTTGTTTTTGTCTTGTTTTGTTTTTGAAACAGGGTCTTGCTTCATAGTTCAAGCTAGCCCTGAACTCATATGTAGCCCAGGATAGCCTTGAACTCACAGTAATCCTCCTGCCTCTGCCTCCTGAGTACTGGGATTACAGATATGAGCTACTGCATCTGGATTTATGGTATGTGACACCAAGGATCCAACTCGAGACTTTGTGCTTGCAAGGGAGTTGCTGGAACAAGTTAGCTAAATCCCCAGCCCATTCTGACATTTCTATATATGTATGTGTCACATTTTAATTGTATCTTCCCTTCCTACTACTCTCTCTCTCTCCTCTCTCTATTTCTCTCCCTCTTGCCCTTCACTTTGGGTATCCTTGATTCATTTATTTTTGCATTACTGTAAGACTGGATATTTATTTCACAGTATATTTCATACCTAATCTACTCAATCTAAATAACCTTTCAAGACTAAAACACACATATGATCACTTTATTGTTAAGAGATTTCTAAACTTTCCGGGCTTAAAGACATTATGTAAACTTTATAAAATGCTGGACTAATTTATCCAAGGCAAGCACACCACTCAAATTCTATAACAAAAATCAATGCACAGCCAGGACTGCTGTCATATCTAACTGTTAACTAGTGCCACCCAGTCACCATCTGGAAATTTTATTGAGCTCTACCTAGTACCTCTGTCATGCAGTCAGATTATGTGAGTGACTTTGTTTCCTTATGCTCCCCTCCTACCACTGTTCTGTCCTTAATTATGTCAGTAAGCACAGCAGTGTAACTTGAAGACAACCTTGTTTAGAGGATGTCACTGTGAATCTATCCTCACTGGAGATTTGCCTCCTTAATTTTCTAGGAGATTAAGAATTGAGTTGCTCCCTGAAAATCATTTCAGACTGTTGGTTTGGAATTTCAGTTTTTGATTGGAGCTGAAGTGCACAGAGTCTTTGGAAGCTGGTAACGGCAGAGTCACTGCAAAGAAGCTGTTACCCGGGAAAGCCCTGTCAGGAGGAGCTGCCTGTGGCAACCCTCAGTGTTTCTGCTGGGGACTGACAGCTCTTACTGATGTTGTCTGCACGCGCTGGTTATCACCTGCATCCCGTGCGCTTCCTTCTCTGCATCTGGACTGGGTCATTTATTGTGAATTTATTCAAGTTGTTCCAGAATCATGGCCAACATTATCTATGAAAAATAATCAGTAATGGGTGAGCTTTGTACACCAAGAAAGCACAGAGGGTAAAATAGAAGCTGACAAGCATCAGGAAAGAGTCTTCCAGAAATTAGGGACTAAATATACCATTGCCAATGTGTAGAAAATAACCAGAGGAATGGAAGCTGCTATAGAATAAAAAATAAAGTAAAATGAAAGAAAGGTTGATTTAAAAAAGGACCAGAACTAATACAAGTCTGCATTTTCGCATGCCAAAAAAATCTAATTAGAAAAGAAATTGTAAACCAACAGTCAGATTATTCTGAACTGTGAACAAATACACAGAAACTTGAGAAAGGGCTGTCTACAATTTTATAAGCTGTAACACAGCAAAAGCTGAGTGTGATACAAATAATTTTTCCATAATAATGTGTCTGACATTTTACTTCTCACTCATGTCCACTGATCTGAACTACAATTTGATAATCAACATTGAAACATTTTAAATAAAGAAAATATTATCCTTTAATGAATTGAATTCAAATTATAGTAGATAGAAAGACTGAGGTGCAATGCTGAGCTAATTTCTTTTTCCAGTAGAAAGAAAGAAGCAATAAAGAAACAGATCAGATCTTCCTCACTGATCAATTTTCCATTTCTCTGCTCACTCCCAGAATGCTACCATTTCTCTCACTTACGTAACCTGCAAACTCACTGCCTCCTTTCTAGCTAATAATAGCATCTTGGTTTCTGTTATCTACTTGATCTGCAAACTGCTTCCCTGACAGCAATATTTTTTTTCAGGAAAAGTCCAATACCAGTGACATTTGGAGAAGCAATTGGAAAAATTTCAGCAGAGGAAATTGATATTTCCCATATCAAGCAATGCTCTGGAATTAAGAAAACTGTAAAGGATATGGAAAAAAAGACAAGAGGGAGCTGTAACTAGAAGGTAAATTAGTGACTTGTGTTGTTTGGAGGTTATGCAAGGCAAATAAGAACCTTTAGAGAAATGTTTCTTTCAGTAAATACGTCCATTAGTACTGGATGTTTTCTCTAATCAATATAGATTGGTTTTAACCTTTTATAACTTCATATAGGTATAAAAGGAATGTTTCTGTGATACAACAGGCTTTCTAAAAAAGCATTATAAACAAGCATCACTGTTCACAAAGCTCACTTCAAAATTTTAATTCTGGATTTGAGGTGTTTAAGTGGTTTACTTGTCCACCTCTGAGGGACACTGTCAATCTCTGAGGAATTCTGTATCTGCACATATTCCTGCCCCCAACTGAAGTGTGGCATCTGTGCTGGTTTCCCAGGACTGTTGTAACCAAATTGGACACCTGGATGGCTGATAAGAACAAAAATTTGTATTCTCACATGTATGGAGGCCTGAGGTCCAAAATCAAGGTGTAAAACAGCCACACTTCTTCCACAGGTTCAAGACAATAAGCCTTCTTTGCATCTTCCAGAATCTGGTAGCTGCCAATGTTTGATGATCCTTAGCTTCTCCTCTTGCTCACACGGTGTTTGTGTATTCATGTGTCCCAATTTTCTTCAGCTCTCTCTTTAAAATACACCTGTCTCTGGATTAGGACCCACTTGAATCCAATAGGATCTTCTATTAACTTGATCACATCTGCAGAGGCCCTGATTTCAAAAAAGATCACATGGAAAGGCCATGAACATAGGGCCATGTGGTCCCCATTCAACTCAGTGCAATGTTAAGTCAAGTGGGCATCAAGAAGAATCACTACTTTTCTTAGATCTTAAGCGGACTGTGATGAAGTTGGTGTGTCCTTCAGCTCAGAGTGCTCTGCTTCAGTATCTCAGACAGCTCCTCAGACAGTGTTACTCTGTTTCTCAGTTCATAAGCCCAGGATCTGAGGAATTACACAGACCTGCTGTGTACATGCTTACTGTACACACAGCCCTTTCCTAAACTCACACCATACTGTATACTTCCTTTCCACACTGTTATCTCTGACAGCCTTAATATCTCCAGCAAGTAGTTACTTAACCCCGGTTCATTTCAGCTCATGGCCAAGATTTTTCCCCTATGGAAATTTTGTATTTATCACAGGAAGGAAGGTATCTAAACAAGCCCTGTGTCATTCGTGCACAATTGGTGAGTACACAAACCATGTTTAAAAGTGTTACTATAATTAAAATCGATAAGATTGTCTGCCCCATTGAACACTTTTGTCCTGGTAAATGCCTACTCTTTACACCCAACTCTGGAAGCAGGAAAAGCTACATGGCTGCTTTTATACCTAAGGCAAGTCTGGGTAGGAACTTGGTCATGGCTGGGCCTCAGAGGCCCTGGGATGTTCCAGTTTCACCGAAGTAATCTACACCCCTCACTCTGCTTCAGAAACACTATGACATGCAGCTGCCAGTAAAGTCTTCTGTTACTAAAAAAGCCAATCTAAAATGAAGTAAATCTGTATTAAAAGGGAAAATAAAAATGATGAACTATGTATGTGCACCAATTACCTAAGATTAATATAATTATTATGTATCACTAACATATACCATTTAAAAGAGAAAACAAAGTTGAATCAAAGAAGAGCTGAACAAATAGAAAAAATATCCTGGCAATGTTTAAGAGTCCAGGTCTGTTGGGCTATGTTGTCTGCATTCCAGAACAAATTCCTTCAGCTATGCTGATATCAAGTTCCCTTCGTGTTTCTTATATGAATAATCTACAAGGAATTGATCACTGTATACAGGATACAGGCTGGAAAAAAAATCTAAAGATAGAGAGAAAAAAACTGAGAATCAGTGTGGGCTCTATCCCTCCAAAGTTATTGGGAGATAAGGTGTTATTGAGAGAGAAGTTTTCACAGACATAATGAAAATGAGATCACTGAGGCAGTCCCATGGTGTCCAATATAATAGTGTTCTTATGACAAGAGGAAATTTTTGAGAGAGAGACATATGGAGAAGAAAAACTATGTCAAAGGTCATGGAGAGAAGAGAGCCACTTACAACTCAAAAGAGAGATCTGAGGCAGGTCCTTCTCTCACAGTCCTCAGGAGGAAACAGCCCAACTGACACTTGGATTTGGATTCTGGCCTCCAGAGCTGTGAAAGAGTGAACTGAAATACTTGTATAGTTGAAGCCACCCGGGTCAGTTGTCCTTGGAGTTCACAGTGGGTTGATTCCAGGACCCCCCAAAGATATCCAACTCTGTAAGCATGTGAGTGCTCAGTTCCCCGAGATAAAGTAGCACAGTATTTGCATATAACATACACAGATCCTCTTGTACCTATTAAATAATTTGTAAATCCACCTAAAATACCTAAATAGAAGTGCTACAAAAATAGTTATTGCATTGTTTAGGGAATGACAAGATAAAAATCTGTGCATGTTCAGTGTAAAATAAAACAAATTTTAAATATTTGCATCCCGTGGCTTGTTGAATCCATGGGGTTAGGTTCTGAGAATCTAAAAGAGCTACATTCCATTCCCAGTACAGCATCAATAGGAGTTTAATACAGAGTTTACCTGTTAATTCCTCCATGAAAAGGCTGTGAGGTGAGGCCCAGAGACTTTGCACTGTTTACTGTTCCAATTAATGTTGAAAGAACTAGAATCACAATACAGGCTTCCTGATTTATAGTTCAGGGCTCATTTCCATGATTTTACCATATGTATTAGCCCAAAAATTTTCATGAAAATTTCAAATGCATACTTTCATTTTGGGAAGATATTAAAAATATAATAATAAATCTGAAAAGCAAATAAATTATAAGAAAGAAGATGACATAACCTGGATACCCATATTTATAACAGCTGTCAGGATATGAAGATCAAATCTTTTAGTTAAACATTCTCATTTAAAACCAATTTACATAAATTATGAGGAATCATTTTGCAGAGAAACAGCTCAAGGAAAGAAATGAGACTGACTAAAAGGTATGCAGAACATGTCAGCCTCCATGCTGGGCTGGTAAGATTTTTTCACCATTATTCTAGGCAAAAAGAAAAAAAATTAAAAATCATTTTTTTTACTCCAGCTAGAAAAGCAGAGAAGTTATATTTTCCCAATAAGAGGAAAACAAACCTTGATTAGCCCAAGAAAATTTGTTTATTTTATAGAAAAATTGGATATAATTATGAAAAAGTAATTTGCCTGCTGTTTTCTTGTTCATAAGTACTTTTATTTTTTTTTCTACCCCTGCTAACAGTTGCCAGCTGTAGACACGACCTCCTGCTATTTTTGTTTGCCAGAGTTTCTATATACATAAACCCCTCAAATATTAGATTTTCTTCAGGTTTCTGAGAGATATATTTTCTTGCTGTAACCCAGATGTTCAATGTATTTATTTTGAAAGACTCTTCCATATTTTTAAAGAATCAGTTAGAGATAAAAAGCTTTTTCTTTGCAACTTCAAATGTTTGACACCTTAAAAACTAAATTTTATTCTCTCTCTGTATCAGTCAGCTTCCATCATTGTGACAAAAATACCTGGGAAAAAACACTGGAAAGAAAAAAGTTCTCTTTGCTGTAATTCACCCAAGTAGACTCAATCAGTGAAATTGTTTCTGTCCTAAGCAGTATGTCTTCTCCACAGCATCCCCTTTATTGGCTACCATATAGCTAGAGACCTTAATAAAAGGCCTCAATCTTCCAAAGGAACTCAGTCTCCTATACAATGGGTTTATCTTCAGAGATCACTGTCTCTGTTTTCCTAGGTGATGGGCAATGGGATGGAAATGTTGCAAAAGCAGCTATACAGGTGCTCTTCCAGCTGAGCCACTCATGACCGTGTCAGGGATCCCAGATGTGCCAGTCACTGCATATAACCTAGAAGATTATTGAAGCATGATGAATTCTCTCCATTTTGAGATTCTAATTCACCCTCTACCATTTCATAGAACTGTGGTCTAAACCTCATTTTGTGTTTATTCTATAGAGTTGGTGAAAGGACAACACCTATCAGAAAAAATTAAAGTCTACATGAGATGATGCATGGAAAGAATTCAGCACTGTGCCTGAAATAGATACTTACTCAACATATGCACATGATTAGCATAATGGTTAGGCCTCCTTTCTAGCATCACATGCATAGAGACACAAGATATCATGGGAAAATAAAATAATTTTCAAATTGTTAATAATTAATTTTGTATTAAGTGACTTAATATTATATCTGTGCTAATGGCTTTATTCACAACAATTCTGTAGTATGGTTTTTCCTATCTTTTGGAATAATCATTCAAAATAATACTTTTCTGAATATAGTGAAATTTCTACTGAATAATAGGGAAATTATAGGATAGCATCCCACCTCCATTCACTTTCTCATTTAAATTAGCTTAACAATTATCTGTAATGAGCAAACTAATGTGCATTTTATTTAACATTGGCATTATCCATTTATTATACGACAAAAGAAAAATATTTTGTCCTACAAATACACCAAGGAAAAACAATGAGCAATAAAAATCACAATGGAACCAAGTTAATGAAGAGTCAGGCTAAAAAACTACTCATTTTTTTTCCACTTTGAAGAAACTTACTTCTTATTTGTTTATTTCAAATAACAGGAACGCTGGCTGTCTTGATGTGATCCATTCAGTGATTGTGCTGACCTACCTGGGCTGTCTGTGTTCACCTGATGCCTCTCCTTCCTCAGGACAGCTCCTGGGCTGAACTTCTTCATTACTCTCACCTGCATTTTGCCCCAAATCCCAGGAATCAGACGCTGCAACTTCTTGAGTGCTATCCCAGCAATCACTGCCATCTTCGGATGTATAAATTACCTTCCAAGATGTCCCTTATCCTACTGAAATATTATGGGAAATCAGTTCACGAGTGCTGCTTGAGTCCTTCGTGGATGGATGCTGTACAGAAGGAAAAATTATTAGCTTTGTATTTCAAACCTGAACCATATGACATACCAACAATACAGAAGCAGGTACTTTCCTCTGACATAAATGGATGATTTATCATCTCTCCCCTTCAGCTGCCCAATTCAGTTCTTTTCACTTTTTCTACATAGATTTAGCTCTTCTTTTCTCAATGATCTTTATTAATGGGTAATTTAGATTTCTCAACGGAAGTCACATAATCCTAGCATGAATGCTTCTGAGGTGCAAGTTATATTTGTGGTGTAGTGTGTACAAGTCAAAGTTTCCATTACAATCTAAAATAATATAGTTGTGACTATCATATTTTAAACAAATAATAGCATACTGTTTCCAGTGTTTATTTATGAATATCCTTCATTACAAGTTGTTTAAGTCACAAATATCAGTTGAAGAATTTGTGTCCATATTCTAATCTTCACATTCTCACACATCTTTTCAGTCTGAGTGCACAGCACAGGACAGGGGTGCAGTGAACAAAAATCTACATGAGGTCCCTCACACCTTGTCATAGGTCCAGGTCTATCAACACAAGTTCTCAGTTTTAATTTGGATGCTTGTCCAACCACCTTGGTCATCTGTCCTCCCCTAACACACTGAATACCAAGGCCTCAGGGATGGTGTGGAAGCACTCCTCCAACAGCACTTCACCTACCTCTACGAGTTTGCCCACTGCCTGTCCCTAACATACTTCAAGAATCTCTCAGTGCTTTTTGACAACACCAAATTACTGAACAAGGTCGTCATTTTATGGAAAATGCTATTCCCCACCCCCTTCTTTTTACTACATCCATCAATTGATCACAGCACAAATACCATCATCTCTATGAATATTTTTGCTAATTTGAGTGTTAATTTGAGAATTGATGAATCTCTACTCTTTTTATTAGAATTTAATCAAATACCTATTTGATTACATTTTATTGAAAGATGTATACTTACAAATATGGCTTCTTATATGGTAAGAGATAACATGTTTACTAGAATAAAAATATTTGATTTATGCATTGTTTTAGAAATTGTGTCTGGAACACATTAATATATAATTGATTAATTGGATAACTGGGAAAACAACACAGATGAATGATAATAATTGTTTATTTGATAATCAGAATGGCAGAACTTATAAAAGATTTAAAATACAAAAATTATAAAGAAAAGAAAAGAAGCCTAGTTATTCTGCAATGTGCTAAGCATGCTAAGTACATAATACATAGAATATATTAAAATAAATTTGGATAAATTTTAACCAAGCATACATCATGTATAAAGTCTTAAAGAACAAAGTACAGATTATAAAAATAAAACTATACTGTCCCCAAATTCATGATACACACAGTCTACTGAAGATAGATAGAATCTTTTATAGTAGGGTTTCTTTTCCTGTAGGCCTATTATCTACAGTGTAAGGGGGAGAAAAATGTTATAGAAAATTATATGCACAGACCATTTAAGACACATTCAATTTAATCTACTCTCAGGATTTAATATTTTACATCATTTCTTATACAAGCAGAAAAGTTAGTTTTGAATTTAACTTCTTTCTGACTTTACTAATTCCACAAAATTATACACATTCATGGGAAATAGTTAGAAGTAAAATCAGTGAATGAAGCAATAGAAAGCTCATAATTGTTCAGGAACTAACGAGGCAAATATCCAAGACCACATCTACATAAACAGCATGATGTGATACATATGATAAGACATAAAATAATAATATAGAAAGTGTCAAGATTACCTTTCTCCATATCTAACTGCATCAACTCTAGGACCACACAAAGCTCAAAGGAAGGTTCATGAGCAGACAACATGAGCAATGAAATGGGTTTGCTATGGCTATCCCAACTGATTCATTTTTAGTGAGGAGAGTACTCAGTTTTGACTTCAAAACCCAAGCAGGCAGAAGTCCAGGAGACAAAGTTTATGTCAGGTGTCTCTGCCATCATGTTACCCAAGGGACTTGCTACAACAGAACACGGGGCGTGCTCCCTTTCACTGTGATTACTTTACCACCTACACCCTAATCTTCAGTTAATGTAGATTGTAACATTAAATCACATAAAAGTAAGCAAAATTCTCAAATTAGTAAATCAGTCTTTTAGGAGAAAAAAAAAAGCAGATATTTCAAGTAGTTTGTGTAACTTTTTGTTCTACTCACTATTAATTTTAGAAAGAAAAAAGGAGAGAATTGTATTAATTTTACCTGATTTAAAAAAGACTTTAAATTCCTTGATAAACAAATTATAGTTTCAGAAAAAAAAAAAAAGTATTCCCAAAGAAACTTTAAAAGTTAT
>PVIR01006290.1:0-35063 GCA_004026965.1 Petromus typicus | reverse complement strand
CCCTGGCCCTATCAGTTATTTCTCATAATGAGAGACAATGGATTCATCCTTACTATAATTTATAAAGATTCCAAAGCATCCAATAAAACGTCATTGCTTATTCTGATACTGTGTAAAAGTCAGTCCACCAAAGTTCTCCACTTCTAAATTCAGACACCTTTAAAAAAATATTTTACAACCCAGTGGAACAGACTTGAGTTCTGATGCAGAGTTCCAGGAGTACTAACTGTGCATCGGGGTTCCCTTTATTTGCTAAATTGTAGGAATTCCAGGGTCCTTCAGGAAAGTCTATCATGGGAAGGGGACTTAGGAGGGTGCCATATTTATTTATTAACTGGTTGGAAGAATTTTACTATTTTAACTATCAGTAATGCACATCCATACATGTAGGTCTGTGTATAAATCTACATTAGGGTATGACATATAACCTGTAACCAGTGAGGAAAATACATGATAAATTTAAAGGATTTATTCTAGTCCTCTACACCAATAATTTTAACACAGTGGCTGAGTGAGATTTCCTTTCAGTTCTCCCAGAAAAATATCAAATCCAGCTGGCAGTCATGTTGAACACCTCCATTCAAGACGGTATATGGTTTCAAATTAAATAACATTTTATAGTAAGTAAAGGTTCTCCAACTTCCTTTTTCAGCTCATGTTAAAGAAAAGTTTGAAATCTTGACCTGAAGGTGACAGGTGATAGGTGGGGTGTCCCAAGCTAAGAATATATATCTTTTCTATTTTTCTCGTTTAGGTCAAATAAGCCAAAGTGATGAATAGCTATGCACTTTCTGTGTTGCCCAAGTAGCTCAGGAAATGTGAAAGGGTCACTCTTCCAGAGAATCACCTTTTCTATTTAAATCTCTATAAAGCGAAGCTCTACTGAATGTAAGTGACTTGATTTGTTCATTTCTAAAACAATTAGACAGACACTATTATTTGATTAAACTGACACTTTACATTAGAATCACCCAGTGACACTGAATGTCATTGATAGCAACTTTTAAAAATGAGAAAGGCCCAAATGAAGAAAAGATATATTTCTTTCTAGAGAAACCTAGTTCTACCTCAGATAGCATAGTGTGTAAAATCAGACTTAGATCGCCCACCCCAAATTAATTCAGTAGCCAAAACATAATCTTCCTCTTCTATAGAATAAAATTTTGAGAAAAGACAAACCAATAAGAGAAACTGTCCTATATTATTTAAGAAAGTTGGATGAAATTATTGATGCAGAGACACACATACAAAACAAAAAACTACCCCCACACAGCAGGGAGAAGACTGAAAACAAGTGCCTGTGTCATTGGCTGACTTCCAAAATCTTGCTAAATTTTCTTCCTTGATTATTCTATCATAACCTGAGAATTAATCCTCAAGGTAACTATGAACACTGTGTTCTAACCTATCTCTTACCAGAAGACCCAGCACCCATATTCTTAAAGTTGGAACAAGATGGGCAAATCATTGAAATGCCATGAGAAATGAAACCACCATGACATGGGAACTGGAATTAGCAGTCACTTGACTTTTTAGAGTTTACATTACAGTTTCACTTACCTGTCCTGTGTCCTTGACACAAATCCTGTTGTCTCCAAAGCATCAGTTTCCTGTTCAAGAAACAGATAGTAAAACTCATCTGCACTATTATGAGAAATGTATGAGGTGATACACGTAAAATGTTACCTGTAAGGTCAGGCGTACATCACGTATAGAAACATTAGAGAAAACAGATACGCAGGAGGATGATAAGCAGGAAGGCCCAACCCGCCCTTTGATAACAAAGCCAGTCCCACAGTGAGGGCTTTCACCCATTCCTTAGGCTGGGTCCTCGCTGGGCCCCAGCAGCAATCACTAAGGGGCTAAGCTTCTGAGCCGGACACTGTGGTAAACACCTGCAAGCCATAGTACGGCTAATGAGGCTGAGAGTTAAAAGATTCAGAGAAGAAGGCCATGATAATAAATTAAGAGAGAAAGGGAAGGAAGAAGAGAGAGGAAGGGAGAAAAGAGAGATTTAAAATGTGTGGATAAGTATAAAATATACGAATACACATACAGATGTATGCTTATATTCTCCATTTTTAGTGTAAAATAATTTATCATGGGGACATTTCCAATGTTTCTCAGTTAAAAAGATCAACCCTTACCATTACTAATCTAATGAAAGGATGGTTATTTGAAAGGATGAGTTAGGCTGAGAGCGGTATGCTTTAGGTTTTTAAATTATGAAAGAAAAGCCAACATTTGTTTTGAAATATTGGGGCTGAATTGTGCAAAAAGCAAATAATGCCCAGCCACAGTGGGCATCAGCAGTAGGAACCCAAGGAAAGAACAGACCACTGAAGAGCTGAGTGCCCATGGGAGGGTGAAGGGGCACACCCTCTAGAAGTCACCCAAGGCTGTATGTAAGCCGTAATAGGATGAAGACTCACAAGCAGAAGGCACAACTGCACAAAAAGCATGTAAGAAATAGTTTAGGTGTGAAAGCCACAATTGCTAGTCTTTGCAAGGGGATTTCAAGGGCAAATTGCTTGGTGCCAAGACAGCCACATATAAGCTTTCCATTAAAGATGCACCGTAAGGGACTGGGGGATGGGGTGGGGCAGAACTAGAGTGGCTAATGGAAAGGATAAGAGATTAGGAAGAAAAACAATGAAGACATTATGAGTATGTTAGATCAGAAATGCAAGTCATTAAAATTAATTTGAGCAGTGAAGTCTAACCTATGCCTGCTTATTATTGTATTATTCTTTTAAGACAAAAGATGTTTATGCATAAGTTGTTTCTTTCTAAACTGAAACCTCAGTATTCAGGTTTAATTGTAGTGTTGGTACTTCGCAGTTTTGGCTGTAGTTGGAACTCGGCCTCTAAAAGTTTTGCCATCACGGATTTCAAAGACACCATTATATTTGCAGTCAGACATTCAAGGACAGAATTCCAGCCATCCCCTAATGAGATGGAGAGCCTTAGACAAATTATTTATTCTCTCTGGGTGTCTTCTACAGACCAAGAAAAATGAAAGAACCACACCTCAGAGCAAACACAAGGATTAAATAGCCACATGGAAAGTACTTAATGTAGTATGTAGCACATAGTGAGTGTTACATAATTGCTTGGTAGGCCCCTTATCACTATTATGGTTACTTTTAAATAGTAAGATTGCACTAGAGCACAAGAGCTCCAGTATAATGCAACAAATATTTTAAGCATTGTATGGATGTAATTATTATGAATGGTTATGGAATGACTGGTCTTTGGCCTCAGTTCATTAAAATAATATGAATCAGTTTGTCTACAAGCTCTTGCAGACTGTGAACAGATGCCAGGTGTTCTCCTGAGCAGAGTTTGGAGGGGGTGACACAGCGTGATTGTAGCACAGTGTGATTAGATCCACTCAGGAAAAGTTGGATTAACTCTTCTAGAAGGACAAGGATAATCATAGGGGATTGTCAAGCCCATAAATTAGCTATTTGGGAAGAATGTACTGGATGTTTCCAGTCAGCTAGATTCTAATCCTATGCTGGGGTTAAATATTGTGAATGTCGGGCCGGGGATTTAGCTCAGTGGTTCCGGCGCCTATCTTACAAGCGCAAGGACCCGGTTCGATCCCCAGTTACCACATACCTATACTGGGTGTGGAGACTCATGCCCAGCAGCAACCAGTACCACATACCACAGTGCCAGGCATGGTGGCTCACGCCTGTAATCCTAGCACTCGGGAGGCAGAGGCAGGAGGATTGCTGTGATGTGAGTTTGAGGCTGAGCTCAGGGCCAGGCTGAACCACAAAGTGAGACCCTGTCTCAAAACCCCCCCCAAAAAAAGAAATTGTGAATGTCATTTCTGGAGAAGACGAATTTCAAATCTTATGTGGTGTATGTGGACGTATGGGGAGCAAGGGTAACATCTAATATGGCTTTCTGGGGGAGCTAGTGTTTACAGGGATCATGAACAAGATGATGTAAAATATGCAGAAAATGAAAGAAAAGACCACTGTAGAAATAAAGAAGAGGATGAGCTTACAGATAAAGTTGAGGTTAAGAGGAGGAAATATCTGGAAGGTAAGATTTCCTAAAATATCAGGCATTGTTGGAAGAGCAGGTAATGCAGAAAAGCCATTTGTGAATGAAGTGATCTGACTTGGTTTTATAATTACACCTCTTAAATAATACCAAAAAGAGAAATGTATTATCAGAAGCCAATCCTAAATTTATTACCAAATAGCTAGAGGAAATAAAGAGATGCCTTGGTCAGTATCCAAAATCCACATGGAAAGTGAATAAATAAATTAAGATAGTTGCTCTTGGAAACTATGTAAGGATCATCAGAATTTTTATATAGAGGACTTGGTGTTTTGATTTGTTTAAATTTGGCATGTGACTCTAACCAGAACTTTAGGAGCCTGAGGCAGAAGAATCACAAGTTTGAGTCCCCATTAGGCATTTTTGAACATTTGTCTCAAGTTTTTTTTTTAATGAGAGGGACTAAGAAAAAGTAACTCTGTGATTAAAATGCATCTGGATTGGATCCCCAGCCCACCCCCCCACACACATTAATATCTCTTTGTCCTGTCATCAGGGTTATATGTACATTTTTAAACATGTGTGTTACATGTACATTTTTTAGCAGTAAGGAAGTATATGAATCCTTGCCTTTGAGAAGTCTGCTGTCTTTATAATGTTTTAAAGTAGCACAATTTTTTTTAAGTTCACCAATTTTTGAGTACATGACTAGATGTAATCTTATAGTCTGACACACTCCTAGCAATTTAGAAGAACTTTCTGTGGAAACACATTTTCCAGTAGTCTATAATCATCTACAATCTGCTTTGTATCGTGTACAGAAATATTTAAGTGTGTTGATGATATTCATTTTCACTTGCAATCTGGTTAACTGGCAACTGGCACAACCAGTTAAAATTAAGAAGATGGATATTTTGAGCTAAACTACAAACAATTCTGATGGAAATAGAACATGATACTAAATTGCTATCATTCATGCCTTGGTCTCTGGAATCTGGATAGTGGAGGATTAAAGAGGCTAAAACTTTTCCTCATAGAACAAAGCAAAATAGACCAGTAAATGAGCTCTGAAATAGCTGAAATGTCCCCCAGACATCTCACTAATGCTAAAAGAAAGTGAATGCCGAACTAAACACCACACTCAACAATTACAACAACTAATACATTTAAATTTCTCTCCAAACTCCACAGAGCCTTTAAAAAATACCCTAATTAAAGTGCACGTTTAATTCATCACTGTGCGCTCATCACACAAGGGTACTAGATCCTCAGTCTGAACCAGCTTTGCAGTTAATAGAAAGCTTTGGTGTGTACCTCTAAACTTAACTATCACTTGACTTTAGAGTCTCTTTAAACTAACAAAAAAGTCAAAACCATCTTAGGATAGAAGAGAAACATCTGCTCTGAGAAACAGCCCATCACAACTGTCGCAGTTCTCTGCTAATTATGCACCACATCAGCCTGCAGTGTTAACAGCTAAGCTTTCCTTACTCACTCCTCTGGTTTCTTTGCAGGAAGGTGGCCCACCTGGTGGCCAGGAATCTATTTTTAAAGAAAAATTATTAGGTATGATATCAAAAAAGTAATAGAGAACCAATAAAACACTTGAGACGCAAAGAATATTTTTCATGCATGTGTGTGTGTGTGTGTGTAAGGGTACTGTTATTTCTCTCTAAACATTTAGTTATGTCCCTACATATGGAGAAGAATCATCACTATCAACTTTACTATCCATCTGACATATAGATGAATATACCCCAAATCGAAATTGGGTCTCAAGACTATAATAAGAGAAATAAACTATTGAAAAAATATGTAAGTGGTAAACTACTCTTTGAGCTGAAGTAATGCAACTTTTTTTACTTACTGATCTTGGAGTTAAGACCATGATATCCCAAATATGAGACCTTGGCTTGCTGCACACTTTCAACAGAGAAAGGCATTCAGAGCGTGATCTGTCTGACTTTCTTCTGCTCTTTCCCTTGCCCTTCTCACTTGCTCTAGCAAGTCCAGAAAGATGAGAGTTCTTCCTACAAGTGGATCATAGAAAGTAGAATCCCATTTATCTCAAAGCCAGCTGTGAAATGTGGAGCTATTGTTCGGTCCTTTCCCTACCTTTATTTGTAAGATATAACCATAAAGAACTCCTTCCTCTGAATTATCCACTGTGAAGGTTATCCTGAGACCTTCATTTCAGAAGGGAGTCTTTGTCCTATTCAGGGATGTAGGGATGCTGCACTGACTGGTCAAAAATCTGGATTGACAGGATGGGGGTATCACTTTTCAGTCTATTATCATAGTCATTACCTAAAATCCATTCTCCTGTGCACACAGCTATATATTTTGCACTAGACACAAGCATAGACATTAGAACAGATGTTGAAATAGACATTCTTCTAAATTGTAGGCTCCCATATGACTAAGTTCCTTCACTATGAGGAATCATGTTGGGCAAACTTCCATTAAAATAAAGTATGAGAAAAAATGAGAATTAAGTTGTGTCTTATACTGGTACAAATCCCCATTACGGAGTGCAATCATGATGCATATATATATATCCAATAAAGATTTAAATAATAAATAAAATAAAATAAAATATGAGAGAGCATTTTTGATGAATTTTGTGTTAATGAGGTAGAGAGTCTACAACAACTTAATTCCTAGCAGTTTTTACCATTTTTATTGATAAAAGCCCTTGTATTTAATCCACCTCACCTTTTTTAGTCCCTATGATGCACAGGCCAGTAAAATTTAATATATAATTCATGAGATATAATCATGATTCATTGCAGTATGTCCAAAAAGTAGTTGGTAGCAAGTATTCAAGTCAAGAATCAAACCCATCTATCTAAAATTCACAAAATTCTCAGAATTTCTATTTAATTACTTCTAAATACTTCCCAATCTGCCAGGCTACCTGAAGTCTCTACTCCATCATTCCACCTGCTTAAACTTTTCTGTTTTTAAATTCTACTCAGTGCTTACTAAAAATCCTTCTCCAGGAACTCATTACCCACAGAATGCTACATTTTTCTTTGCATTTAATTGGAATTTCTTTATATACAATTATATATGGATATTTCATTTGTATGTAAATCTCTTTGTCATTTACCTACCAGTTGCTTGACAAAAAATGTTAGCTTTTCAGCTAATCCACATTGTGTTTTCCTAAAGATCAGGAGATGTAATGCATTTTTTCTATACCTGCACAAAAGTGTAATTATTGGATATTTGCTTTGCAAACTAATTAATAAATGAATAATATTAAAAAGAATGAGTCAATCAATAACCAAACAGCACATATATATTAAGCCTATACTTTAAAGGGTAATCCTATGTACACAGAAAATTCAAATAAGTGTGCACACATACACACACATACATTCTCACCTGGAACCCAAGTAATTTATTCTCAAATACTTTTGAATAAATTTTATTAAGTATATTTGAGCTTTACAACAAGATGATTTGAGATATTGAAATGTAAATATTAAAATGATTACTATGTAGTAATATAGGTTAACACATCTCATTTCACATTTATGTTTCTAGTTGACAAGAATAACTAAAGCTATTATTATAAAATTCTCTAACACAATTTTGATGATTTTTGTCATAATGATATAGAAAATAACACCTGAGATGAAATATGAACTATATATTTCCTAAATTATTAGATGTCTGATACACTGAGCATAGATTTTCTAAAAATAAAAACTTTGAATTTTAGGAATAAAGGTTAAAAGTAGGAAGATATTTATTGAGAAGATAGCTCCTGACAGGCAGGAGGGGTCTCAAATAAGTAGCCAGATTCTCAACTGTATATGAGAGTTTTATGGAGTGAAACTTGGGTGAGTAAAACATAGATGACAGTCATGATCAACCAATAAAATTACAAGTACAATCACTTAAGTAGTAGTGACCCAGTTGGGAAACAAGTCATATAACAAGTGTGAATGCAAAAAGCAAAGAATTCTCCTAGGAAATGGTGGGTCCAGAGATCTTTTGTCACTCACCCAGGCGAGATTATATCAGGCTCAGTGTTTGTCCTTTGAGGAAGTATACAGGTCTGTAATTCTGTTTTTTTCAGCTCTCAGCCTTCAACAGATGTGTCTCCACAACACCGAAGTATTTTACTTTTTCCCTGACTCTCTTGAGGATCTAACCCTACCTGATGCCCTATAATATTTCTACCTAAGTCAGCTGTTTATAATAATATTACACAGTGAACTAATCTATCTTATATGTCTGTTATTGTATTTTTGGACCTCTATCTCCCATTTTCTTTTCCAAATCCCCCAACCATGACAACAGTGTGAAGTAGTTTTATTTCATAATTAATAAAATAAGCCCTATGCTAGGGAGAGCCAAGAATGCACAGATAATAAGTACAAAGTGAACAAGGATAATAATATGAGTTAACAATTTATAAAATAAGAACACGTTAGGTGTTAAGTGGAAATATCAGATGAAAATCAAATCTAAACTCATGAGAGGATAATTTACCTGAAAGAACTATTACAATGGCAGAAAAGGAACCACTGCAATAGGGAAGGTTATCCCAGTACAGAGAAACCTGTCCCAGGAAAGGAGACTATCACAATAGGAAGGAGGTTTCTACTGTCAGATCTAGAGCTGCTCAGGGGATGCTTTGCCTAGGGGTCAGCTGAATCTTAGGTAGGTCTGTTTACAAAGGGCTATAATGGGTGCCAGTGATGCAGCTGGAACTTAAGGACCAAGAGAAGGAGAGCAGCCTATTAAGATGCAGCATGGGGGACTGGATAGTCTGTGTCACACCTAGTCACGGGGAAAATTGAGAGTATCTGTGAATCTTGTCTAAACCAGACAGGGAAGAAGTGTTATTTGAAGTAAGCATTTCTGGAAACATTTCCACTTCTGGAAAAATTTCTTGGCTTTTACCCTTTTTTAGGAACACAAGAACAGATAGAAGTTAACGTTGTCAGAAAGGGAAAGAGAAGAGGGGAGAAAGGAGAACAGGAAGGAAGGAAAAAAGAAAAGAAAAAAGAGGAGGGAGGGAATGAGTCACAGGAAGAAGTGTGAGGGGAAAGAAAGGGAAGAGGGCAGGAGGAGAGAGGAAGGGAGGCAGGAATATGGAAGAAGGGGAGAGAAAGAAGTGAGGGGAAGACCGCCAGAGGGTGAAAATGTTTCTGGTACAGGGAGAGCTGCATGCATAGTGCACAGCAGGAAACCCACCCACAGTCCACTTCAGCTATGTCATCATGTAATGATTCATCCCACCACAAACTCCACCTTAGAGTTATAACCACAAGTCCCGGTTGATTTTATAAGCACTAGTGTCAAAACAAAAATGTCACAATGATGTTATATATACTATATATATATGTTATATATACTATATATAGTATATAAAACATATATAGTATATATATATATATATATATTTGAACCTATGGAGTGATCACACGTACCATACATATGAGTGATGCATTTAAATTAGATATGTTAAAAACAATTAAAATAAATATCTTCCTCACACTTCTTTGGAAAAATAGATCCAATCTTTTTTGTAAAAACAAAGATTAGAGACTGCTTCCTGCAGTTCCTGCAGTGAAATGAGCCGTTTAAGTTCTTGGTGTACACATGGGTCTGCACACACACTCTGCTCATTATCTGGGGCCGGCAGAAAGACAGCTGAACTGACCTCAGTTGTGAAATATCACTGGATCATACTGTTTTCATATGTAAAATAGCCATGTTAGAAGAGGTGATGCTGAGATTTCTTATCATCTTGCTCTGTTTACTCAAAATGAATTCCAGCGGGCACCCCCTGACTTGAATAAAATGCCTCTTGCCTATTCACACCAAGTAATTACTTTTAGATAATGTATTCAGCCTGAAGAACACAAGGCTCTCTGATTGTACTCTACCTTATTGTTGGAAAATTTACACAAGGTGGGTGCTATTATCACTACTCTTTAGGAAAAACAAGGAGGCTGAGGGAAACAGCATCATTTACCAATGGAAGGCCAAAAAAAGGGAAGCAGAGCCGGAAATGAACTTAACACACAAGGACGGTTTCATTGTCGTGGCCTATATTCTTTTCAAAAAGAGCTCGACTGTAAATACCAGTGTTCTGAGTGTGGAAGGGGAAATGAATAAATATACATGCAGAAGCTCAAAGAAATGGCTGGATCTGCTTGTTGGAGGGGGGCAGAGTGCTGCTCTTCAGTGGAACACAGGTGATTTTCATACCACTGTGATAGAGCGCTAAGCTAGACAGAAATGTAAGTCAGTCAGATGAGGACGAGCCCTCAGAAAGCCAGCACAAAGGTAAAAAACAGCACAGTTGTGGCCATGGATACATTAGCTGGAAGCCAGGCTTCAAGATAACAACCAAAGGACCAGGACTCTGTACATCCCTGAGGAATGAGATAAATGATAACACGTGGCCTAGTAAAGTCTAGATCATTGCCTCAGTGGGTGGCCAAAACCCCCAGATCCATCACAACCTGAGAAGTTCTTTCCTCATACTCTTGCTACATGACTAACTTCCCCATTGGATCTCTGTTACCTAAGCAACCAGACTTGTAACCTGATTGGTTGATCATAGCTATTACCCATGTAGTAGCCACATGGGCTTGGCTTTATAAAACTTTTCTGTAAAGTGGAGTCCCTGGCCACCCAATTGGGACCCTTTCTGCTCTTTTAAACAGAAGCTGTCTTTCAGTAAACTCATCCTACTCTTAACCTCAGTGGTTCCTAAAATTCATTCTTTAATTTTAGAGAACATAGACTTGGCAAAAATATTTTCATATTTTATCCCTTGTATCACTCCTAAAATGCTCCCGCATCTTTTAAAGAATCATCATAAGTAGTGAACCAGGGACACAAAGAGTTCTAAATCTCCCACAAAAGACACCTATTTCAGCTGCATTCTTCAAAAAGCCATAAATGTCATCCTTCTCTGGGCTCAAGATACCAGGACTGTATCTCTGAAAGTCAAGGTCAGAGAATTCCATTCCAAGGCTGGAATGCAACAAATACTGTACTTTCCAATCTTTCAGTTTTAAAAGTAAGAGAATAACCTTGGATACAGAAAATTCACTGCTTCTCAGGCCAACCAGAATGAATTTTGGAACAGAGTTCTGCCAACTTTATTGTTTGTAAAACTTGGAGTATGATGACTAATGTCCCCACTTTCCTTCCTCCACATACAGTGATAACAGTGCATCTACCCTGTCAGTTTAGAAGCTGAGATTAATTTTATATATAAAGAAACTATCAAGGGAGGGCAACTGGTCAGTGTCTAGTTATTGGTAACCCAGAGAGCTTTGGAAAAAGGCACTTCACTTAAGTCATGAGTTCCCAGAAGAATGTGTTCAAGTATCTAAGGGTATCTCTCTCCCTGCACAGCCCATGGACCACAGCAAGGCTTCTGATACTAACCCTGGGCTCCAGGTTTGTTTGTAGGTACTTCATGCGTTAAAGTGAGCAAGAACCAAGTGCTTGATCTACATTAATATATGGGACAACTTAGGCAGGGTAAAGAATTAAATTCAATATTAAACTAATGTAGATTTAAAGTAAAGTTGTGTGAAATTTTTTTTTAACTTTAATGGAAAACTCAGGCTTGTGGGTTTTAAAACATTGCCTGAAGAAGGGCAATGGTACCCACCTCAGTACCCACTTCATGGAAGGTAAATGGTACACCTAGAGCAGCTGGTGATTTTAGCACATTCTTGTGCTTAAAAAAGTATGTGGGAAAGAAGCGCAAGCATGTTTGTCAGGTTGGCAATGCAAAATTTACAAAAAGTTTGCATAATTTTGCAAAAATTTGCACCCTTTCTCAACTAGTCTGATTGTACTACTCATTTCACAATGTATATACACACTTCAGCGTTACATTGTGCAATTGTGATACATGGGTCAGAGAGAAAAATGAACAGATAATGACAACTGGGGTGTCTTGTACAATGTTACACAGAATTGTATATGCACTGCCTTCATGTTTATATGCAAAATAGAATTCAGCAGATGCAGTCCTATGAATAAATATTCAAAAAGTTTACATAGGGTTATAGTTCATGCAATTGATATGCTTTTGAGGCACTATGGGCAAATGTAATTTTTTTAAATTAAAATTTTCATCATCCTAGGGGATAAACCAATTTTAAAAGAGTTCATCTGTTGAATCCTTCTAAAAAAGTTATCTATCTCCTTTTAATATTCACCCCATACTTTGTGAACTGGTTCAAACTGAGATAGATGAACTTTTGATGAATTCTTATTTGTCAAAAACTCAATTTCCTTACAGCAAAAGAAACTGCACAGGCCTCCCACACAATTAAAGAGGAGACTTCTGCACAGAGCGAGATAGAGACCATCCCTCCCTTCAACTAACAGAAGGGTTGTGGAGGTTTTGAGATCTGAGGAGTGGGAGGAATCTAGGGCATTTACATTTGCTAATTGGCCTCACCTAAAAGAAAAGCCACTTTCATATCCTGTTGATAGGAGGCAATTTTAGGAACTGGAACAACTTAGGCTCTTCCCCTCCCTCAGAAGGCCTCACTCACAGAGGGAGATGGGCCTCTACCTCTGAGGCGGAACCTTCTAGGTCCCTGAGAAAGGCAGCTCTGGGACAGGAAACTGGAAGAGGCTTTCAATGTGCTTAAAATGGAGAAAGAAATTACAACTGGAAAGTCCACAAAATCAATGCTTTCAGAAAAGAAAAGTCAAGAGCCTAGACACAGGAAGAACATGCCAAAATTTGGTAAGACTTAGGGGAACTTTAAGCCCTTTGGTCAGACTTTTCATTATGAGAGTTTATAAAGATAACCTAGGATCTTCTGCATGTTGGGGTGGCCTAAAATACTTCAGTGAATTGGTGTTCTTAGGGTTTTTCTTCACTGATCATCAAACATGACTTTTTCCCCTCCTTACCTCACACACACACACACATACACACACACACACACACACACACACACCCCGACTTACACACACATAAGACGTCCTTAACCTCTGCTTTCTTCTTCTTTGTGTCTGCCTTCTGGACAGATACCATCACCTTAAAGTCTGTGATCTTATCCTATTCAATCATATTCATCTACCTACATGGTAGATATTAATGTACCTTCCCTCTATGAGGACCTACATGTGCACAGTAGACACTGGGGAACAGAGTCCTTAATTAACCAGGTAAGATTTCCAGGACTGGAAAAACTACTAGTTGGGCAATATGGGAAAAGGAGACAATTAGAACTGAAGGTAAGTTGGGCACCGAGGCCTTTAAACTTTCCCCCACAAGTCAATACACCACTTTCCCTGAATAATAGTCCTGGATGCCTTTTCACTACTGAAGGTGGCAACTAAGCAGTCTGGTGACTGACCAGCTGGTGCCTCACCCCATCCTGATGGCAATGGGCAGGAAGGAGGGATAGGAAAGGGAATGTGGAAAGGCTAAAATTTCAGACTTTGTTTTGTTTTTTGTACATATTCTTTTACTGTTATTACCACATCTACTATTTTTTCATACAAACTCATTAAGGAAAACATAAAATGAAGATTTTTATGAACAAGCGCTAAAGGAGATATTAGTAAGTTCTAGTACAGATTTAGATAAAATTTCCTAAGCAAAATTTGAAAAGTCACTTTCCTTACTGTTGGGACACCTTGATTCATAATATTCTGTAAACTGACCATTGTTTCTTTCCTGTAACCATCCACTAGAGAACATGGCATAAGAAAACGAGCCCTTCCCCGTCAAAGTAAAATTAAGAAGAGATTATTAAGGATACAGGTAGGAAGGAATTTCAGAAAATCTCCACTGTCAGACTTGAAATTATATTTTGTCCCATTTTATGTGCTTCTCGTAAACATCACAAATTCCTACTGTAGGTTTTATAAGTAACTACTTATAAATAAAGGAATAGAAACTTATATTTCATAGAATTGGGAATGTCATTGTGTTTTAGAAATTCTGTGAAGTGCCCAAAGAGCTATCATAAAAGCATCAACCTCAGTAGGACTGGGTGGCCCTGAAATGGCAAAAATCAAGGCCACTGATATTCCCCCTGCACATCTGTCTGGGACACATTGGTCCACTACTGAATGTAAATGTTATTTGCTATTATTTTTCTGTTAGTAGAAATTTTTACCCTTAAAGAAGTCATCAAAGTCAGTGAAAATAACTAGTAGTTTTTCTGGCATAAAAATTCATGCTACTTTTATTGGGGTAATAATTATAACAATTGCATCCTTTTGTCTTTTACTTAGAGCTAAGCATTGTGCTATACTATCTACTAAGGGTTTTGTTCAAAATGTAAAAGCAGATTTTCACTTTAGGTATGAAACTAAGAACATTGTTAAGGCAGTAAATGGCCAACCAACATGTGTCTCCTGCTGTCTCTGGCTTCCGACTTGCACACATTATGCTTCTAATTCTTCTCTCAAGGATCTACTCGGGGAGGTGGGAGTTAATTCCAGGGTACTGTGCACTAGGGCAAAGACCAGGAATTTGAATGTCAGAATGAAATGGTTCTGAATATCGACCATGCAATAGACATGAGTACAACCTGAGAAAAGTTATTTAACACCTCTGATTGTCAGTTTTCCATCTTACAAAATATAAGAAATTGTCTTGAGGACTGTTGGTATAAGGTCTGGGATGTATTAATAGACTCATAGTAACTATCACTTCTTTGTCTTCTTAAAATAAGGATGGAGAGTGGAGGGCAAATCTCTTGTTTATTTAACCAAAATTTAAGAAAAACAAATAAAATTCCTGATATCTTAAGGAGGAAGAGTATAACTAGATACAAAGCCAGAAATCAATGACTAAGAAATAAAATGCAACAGATCTGTTTAGAAAGAGACATCAATAATGAGGGAAAGACACCCAGGTTAGAGAAGGTAAGAGAGAAGCAAACTAGGGGAAAATACATAGAAAGTAATGGAGAAAAACTGAAAGAATTCAACACCAGTTTACCAAGGTTCAATATAGTCTTTAAGTATAGAATTGTGTTTATCAGAAATAAACGGGCTGGGGATTTAGCTCAGTGGTTTCGGCCCCTGTCTTGCAAGCAAAAGGGCCTCGGTTTGCTCCCCGGTAACTATACACAATACTGGAGACTCACATCCAGCACCAATCAGTACCACATACCACAGTGTCGGGCGTGGTGACTCACGCCTGTAATCCCAGCACTCGGGAGGAAGAGGCAGGAGGATTGCTGTGATGTGAGTTTGAGGCTGAGCTCGGGGCCAGCCTGAACCACAAAGTGAGACTCTGTCTCAGAAAAAAAAAAAAAAAGAAAGAAAAATTTAAAAAAAAGAAATATACAAAATCATATCATTGAACTACATTACTTTATTGTCCTTTGTACTCAATAAAAATAAAAACCAGAATACCATTCTCACTGAGAAAAATGCAGAAGCTAATTGGAAATCAAGCTATTTTATTTTTTCCAGTCAAAATGTTAACATTTTCCATGTGAGTGGGATTTAACATTCTAGGATAAACATTCCCATTGTTCTTTAGGGAAAGGCAAGGTGGAATTTTCTAAACCCACGTGCAAAATAGAAACAGTTGAAAAATAGTCTCTAAAATAGCTGTGTGTAGTTGCTAATGGGCTATAGCATGCTATTTTTCCAGTTTTCTACTTTCAATCCATATTTCTAGCTTTGTGAGTTCTGCATTAGTTTCACAGATTCCCCCAAATGTTTACACCACAGTAATAGAATAAAGAGTGTCTGTGGCAGACTGATTGTATCACGTCATGTTTGCTGAGACTGAAGGACTGTCACATGCATGACGATTGTAGAAATCAGTTTGAGGATTACTATTATTAAACAACCAACTGTGAAAAGACCTACACAGCATATTAAAGGGAAATACAAAATAAGCTGATTTTCTAGCTTAAGTCAAATATTTTGGAATTCATCCACATTAAGCTCTTTTTCTCAGGATAGTGCTTGATTTTGTGATAAGTTTGCATACAATATTCTTCCCTGAAGTACTTTTATTCTAATTAAATTTTACTAATAAAAAGTATGAAAGTCTGCTTCTCATAATTCTAAGGGAACTTGGCATAGAAGCACATTGCCTTTGTAACACTTCCCTGAAAGAGCTTGGACAACTTTACTCAGACAGATTTAGAGACCAGACAGTCTTTGAAGTGGATTAAAAACAGGCTATAGAGTTGGCGATTCCTCCCACTACCCCCTCTTCTTCAAGCCAATGGCATACAGTAATACGGTGAGAGATTAACATGCCTATGTTCCACTTCAGAGTTTCCCAACTGACCTTAATCCTTGTATATTCTGTCTATAATATCGTAACTGTTTAGTCTCCTTATTACTGGATTCTGTAAACAAGAATTCACACTTAAAACTTATGATAATGTGTCTGGGAGTTTATAGTTCATGGGAGCCAAACTCAGTAGCCTGATTTTTCTTGGGTTTTCGTACAGTGCAGATAGAGAACAGTGTCCTGAGTGTTAGGCTAGGTGCCACCTGAGTAAGGCCAAATCCTTTCTGATGAGGAATTCACAATTTCATGAAAGTGCTGTGCTTTCATTCTTCTCATATTGACAGCTAGTCTTGAAGGAAGGTGAGCTTTAGCTCCACTAGTCATTCTTAGAAAGGAGAAACTCAAAAAGCCTGGAATATCATAATAAGGACACCATCCTGCTCAGGATGTGAAAAAGCACTCAAACTATATTTACATACACACACACACACACACACACACACACAATTTTCATTCTCTTTTCCAGTCATCTTTGATGGATTAACTGAGCACTTATTTCAAATACTTAAAACAGAACCTCACTCTACTCTCAAAAAGAACATGCAAAGACCCAAGAGCACTCATCAGGATGTAGAAAAACACACCAGTTACCTACGTTGGAAACCTGGATATGCTTTTGGAGCAGTCATGGCTCATGCTGGGAGGTCGTTAGCTGGGCATCCATCCACAGCAAAGTACTACTGGCTGTGCCAACTTCTAATGCTTTCCAAGTGCAGCGTGAATGAAGGAGCTGATGCTGGTGTAAGGCCAGAGCCATAAAACTTTCGTCACTGTTATTTTATTCCTCATTTTCTACTGGGAAGCAGGGATCTTTTTAAATTTTTAAATCACTCACAAGAAAAGAAACTTATATGAATAGTAGAACAAGTACCCAGACAGGTTAAATTACTTGTGAAAAGAAGGCCCCTAAGTCTTGTGTGTAAATACTTTATGTCACCCTTAAACAAGTTTTAAACATTTTTAAAAGATGTTTTTTACTCCCAAAGTCTTCTTCCCCTTAGATAATCTAATGTATAATAATACAATGTAAGGTATCTTATCTTAGAAGTCCTCATTTTTCTCATCTGTACTGTTCCTGATGAGCAGCCGTACTTTACAGGGTGAGGGGAAGCTAGGTTTGGCTGCAATAATGAATGACCTTTCACCATGGCTTTCGTTTTTTGTGAAATCTCTGTCTACGATCAGAAAGTGTCTAGGGATATAAACTACCTGGTAATTTCAAGTCTACTGGTTTAACACATAGTTTCCTTCCAGAGAAAATGAGTAGAAGGTCTCCCCTGGAAGCAAAGACTTTGTTCTGAAGGCATCCGTTCCCTTCCCTTCCAAAGAGCTAGAACCAAGGGGCTGCATCCAGCTGCAGAAAGGCTGGAAAGGTTAGTTTTTCACATGTCGGGGGGCTGGGTAAGATAAAAACCAGTTGTTCATCAGCATTAATATGAGTTGTATCTACTAGAATTGTTAAGATTAATGAGAACGTGTATGGAAAGCCTCCAATATGTGCCTAAAGTGATCGACTCCAAATAAATGGAAAGTATCATGATGACAATGACCATGATTGTGAGTAGATGAAGCGATATGGAGGTAGGTACACTATGAGTTGGTTAATTTTTCAGATATTTAAATGGTTCATCACAGAAAGCACGGGCCTTTCTATTACATGTGAGAGATTAGCCTTCGGAGTAAAGTGTCCTGATTAGTAAAGAGTCAGAATCTTTTCCATCTAATTTCTGTAGCCTTTCACCCCATCTTGTACTACAGGCAATCTGTTCACTCTGGGCTATGATAATCTTTCACAAATAGAAACTCTCTTGAGTTCGGGTTCCTGCACACAACCCCAGTGAACAATGGTGCACTGGCCCCTGTTTAAGTACTTGTTATCCAACTTTCTGATATCATTACTCATTACCGTCCCGCCCATGGGATCAAATCCATTTTTCTCAAATTCCATATAAGACTGTCACTTTTGTATAGAACCATTTTGCAACATTACATGGTTAATGATGACTAGGGAGGATGATGTAATTCAAAAACGTTCTTGATAACATTTAGGCAGAATTTTACTCTTGTGCGTGGAATTTGGGGAAAATTTAAAACTGCAACTCTAAATAGAGATATTTTTTCTCCCTATTCCATCCACCATCCACAAATAATTTGTAGTTATTATCTAGGCTCTACTGTGCGCGCGTGTGTGTGTGTGTGTGTGTGTGTGTGCGCGCGCGCGCGAGCACGCGCGTGCGTGAACACGCATACGCTCTGAGTGGAAAGTGAGAAAACAAATAACTTGGGAAAGTATATCTCATAGGTTAGAACCCTTTTAGTCATAGATATTCTCTACCTCAGAGAGCCCCAGTGGATGGTCACACTTGTCAACCAAGAATTCGACTCTTTGACTATTTGTCCCAAAGTCTGCACCCAGAACTTAGAGGACATTAAGCACTTGTAATCAACCCTGTCACGTCTTCCTGCACTTTTCTGTATCTCCACAAAGAATCCTTCAGTTCCAGTGGTAAGGCAGGGCTCTGGTTCTTTTCACCTGTGCCTTGAATTAATTCTCTTTCAGCCAGGCAGAGAGAAGAAAGTGAGATTGCAAAGGGAATTTTTAAAAATGTATTTTAAATTCCAGGCTTCGAATTGGTACACGCCTGTCCCATTTCATTTCTTAGCTACAGTGTTGCTTTCACTACACAGTCACCATATCCTAGCTTCCAGTGCGTTCCTTATGTGTCCCTCCCAGAGCTATTTAGGAGGCTTAGTCTTCTATGAGGGTGCAAACTGCTCCAAGGGGCACCTTGAAGAACACAAAGAGTAAAGCAAGGTTGTGTTTTTTACTTCATTTCTTCTGGCACTTGGTAGTTTAATCTCAGATCTTCCTGGGTTGTTTTCCCCCATCTGACCCAATAGAAGCATCACAAACTTACCTCGGTTGGTGTACTTCATTCCAGTTACAGACAAGGAGTTCCCAGTCCATGGGCTGCTCACTGAAACACTGACAAACCAGCACTGGTTTAACGACAGATCAGTGTCATTTCTTCCATTTGTGCAACACCTTTGCAGAATGCAGACATTCCATATTGCAGTGGGTCAAAGGAGGCTGAGCAGAAGGGCAAGTGGAGAGGGCAGCGTTGTTAGGACAGACAGACTTCAGGGCTTCGTCAGCCAGCCAGCCCCACCCTTTCAGGCAGTGCATTCAGGCTGATTTTAGAAACTCTGCGGAAGACTCTAACCTCAAGAGCGAAGGGTTAGGGGGCTAAGGAGCTGTGAGCAACAGGTCACTGGATAAAACATATACAAATCTTCTGAATTGAAGGATAACCTGAAAACACTGGAGTTCTGTAACATTAAATAAACCTTCTAAAGTTCAAGTGCCAATCAGGGCTTGAGTTTGTAAAAGCAGAAATCTCACCAGCTAACTCTGTTGACAAATTGCTGTTTCCTCCCAGAGGTTACGACAGAATGTCATTGGAAACAATGGTATGTGCATTCCTACACACTAATTTACAGGAATGGTCAATAGTAGGGCGAGGCATGAGAAAGCCCAGGAAAGAAAGCCCTTCAAATTATTATCTTTTAGTTTTCATAATAACCATTTCTACTTAATTTGGTTTATATAAAGGTAAATGTGAGCTACTGAAAACTGTGATATGTCTTTCACTGTCTAATCCACGTTCTCCCTGTGTTGTATGAGAGACAATTATTCTAGTATTGATCTTATCAGATTAACTGTGACCACTTTGAAAACATGAATGGAACAACTGCATGGATCAGAATTTCACTTCAGTGCAAACGCTGAATACTAGGCACGCCATTATTATCATATCCAAATAAATGAAAGACATCATCACTTAGAAGACATTATTTTACGTATGTATAGATATATGTTTTATACACACCCATTATCTGTAGATGAACCTCTACATCTGTAGAAAAGATGTACACACAAACAAAATTCTTATATGATTCTAGGAGGCTTTTTCTGAATTTTTTTTACTGACCTATTTCTCAAGATAATATTTCTTATAAGTGCAATGTTACCTTGGGGAGGCTATACAGCAGTGTGGAAGCAGAAAGGATCTGAACTTTTTCTTTGTTTCTTACTATTTTGCTTCAAGATCTTAGAGCACCCAAGAGGCTTGTGAAAGCAGTAAAGGGGTTGGAGTATGGGGTGCTGATTTCATAGAAAAGGAGAAATTGAATAACATACTGCAGAAAAGCAGGGAGGGGTGCTTTATCTGTTGCCATAGAGATAAGTCAGTTCTACAACAGGAAGGTGGAAAAGCACCTGGATTACACACTTCCTGGGTGTGCTGGTCAAGAAAAAATGTGCATATGGTGAGTGACTGGAAAACAGGACCTCACACAGCCTCAGAGCAGGTTCCACTCAGTTCAGTGAAATAAAAAGCAGGGAGAACCACCGCTGCCACCACTCCTGAAGGAAACAGCAGGTTAAGCTACATCCATACTTCCCAAATAGACATCTGTCTTTAAAGGTCAGTGGAATCATTGCTTCCTCCTTCCATACAAAGTAAATGAGAACCTTCCATGACGTCCCCAGTCATTGTCTTAATCCGACCCAACCTCCAGAGCAGGAATGGTGGCTGTTGAAGGACCAGCATCCCGGGCCAGGAGACCCAGGTATTCAGCTATGGGTTTAGGTCTTCACAGGTCCTTTCTGTGCTCATAATAATAGCATCATCACTGTCCACAAATCTCACTGCATTTTTTTTGAAGTTCATACTATCAACATCCACTATAGTATTTAAGTAATACCTAAAAAGGAGTTGCAAAGACAAAGTACAAGTGACTTAGGAAATGTCTCAGAAAACCAGGACACCTCCTTTAGTACAGTGTCATCACGTTTGTTTTACTGTATCTACTGATACAGAGAAGCCCTGGAGACAGGACTGAAAAGTTCAAACACATTTGGGAGAAATGTGGAAGTGGCCAGTGAAGATATAGGAAAAATGAAATATTCTAAAAAGAAATAAATAAGAATGAAGACACATACATTTTTTATTTGTGAAATACATTGTGGGCTGGATAAAATGTAAAGTCAAAAACATTTCTAGACTTAGTTCAGTAAAACTGGAAAACCTGAAGACAAAGCAGAGACAACCAGCATGGGAAGAAGAAATACCCACTGAGCTGAGGAGAATCAAGAGGCAGATAAGGAAACGCTTTCAACAACTGCTGAAGAAGAAATAATGACCCACCCACACTCTTCAAGAATGTGGCTAAAGAAATTGGCACACTGTTGGGACCAAGTCCCACCGAGACTATCTCTCAGGACATGATCTTAAAGTCCAACCAAGAGCTTGATTACTCAGCTGAGGGCCATCATTCCATACAAAGGAAGGTAATGGTAAATTGAGGCACAGTGTTTAAAGGCAAAATCTATTAACACCCCCATCTGTTACCAATAGGTTTCTAGGCAGACATGATTCAATCATTCTATTGTTAAAGTGCAGAAGTGAGTCATTACAGAAGCCACTAGCAACAATTAGATTACTGGTTCCTATAGAATAGTACCTTTTGAAAACAGAATCTGTAGTTGTGGGCATAGGTTGGGTGGACAGTTCCCAAGGAGACAAGTACCAGGTTCACAAGGAAATTACAGGACACAAAGTGGAGGTATTTTTAACAAGATGGCTGTTTTTAATGTCAAGTTGGGTCTCATACATACACACAAGTGAACACTGGGAGAGAAAAACATGTGAAAATAGAAATTGCTAAGAGCAGAGCAGATTAGAAACAGTATGAAGAAGGGAAAAATTTTTTTAAATCCATGCAGTATTTTATGTTAAGCTTTTTTTGTGATTTCAAGAACTAGAAATAGAAGGTGAGGGCCGGGGAGTTAGCTCAGTGGTTCTGGCTCCTGTCTTGCAAGTGCAAGGACCCGGTTCGATCCCCAGAAACCACATACCATACTGAGCGTGGAGACTCACGCCCAGCAGCAACCAGTACCACATACCACAGTGCCGGGCGTGGTGGCTCACGCCTGTAATCCTAGCACTTGGGAGGCAGAGGCAGGAGGATTGCTGTGATGTGAGTTTGAGGCTGAGCTCAGGGCCAGGCTGAATCACAAAGTGAGATCCTGTCTCAAAAAAAAAAAAAAAGAAAAAGAAATAGAAGGTAAATCATATGTAATGTACCAATAAAGATTAAAATATTTTTTAAAAAACGTACATCATTAAGATAAAAAATAAGCCATTTAGGAAAGAATTAATGCTGCTTCCAGTGTTAGGATTTATGAAACTTCATACACCAGAGAGTAACATACTGAACTGTACTGCTGTCCCTCGGAGTGTAAAGAAATGATCACTGATTTGCCTATAGTGAAGTTAAGCATTTGCATGTACATCTTTATTTACAATGGAACTCTATTCAAAAAGGCATTATATTTTAACCTCTTAAGTTTATATTCCCATTATTGAATAAGACATTGATTGGGTCACTGTGTGTGCTACAGAAAGCTGATATCTTTAAGGTTGCTGTTAAATTCTAAATGTAAATGAGGGACAAAAATGACAAATTCTGGAGAAAGGAAAAAAATGAAGAGAGAGAAGAGAATAAATGTTTCAAAATGATCAAGAAATTGTGCATACCTCTCAGTTCTCTTAAACAAATGTATCTATAATGAATCACAACCAGGCATGTCACAGTGCTTTTTTATAACTTAAATGATAAGTCATTTTCCCCATCTTTAAAACACAATTTAATATATCTAATCTCACCCGATCATGTGAATGACAGTGAATGAAAGCAGTATAGCAAAGAGCATGCAATTAATAGACCTTTATCATTCTCTTTTGAAAGCTTTTTGGTTGGTTTGTACTAAGGGCTTTTAGCACATGCATGTTTATGAGGCAATAAAGGATAAATTTGAAGTGTTTCTACAATGACTGGAAGTCTCTGAGAACATCTGAGCATGAGGCAGTTCTGTCGGATTGTGAGACTGAGCTAGGTGGCAGGATTTGCAAAGGCCTGTGCTGCAGCACTGTGTGATATTTACCACTTTAGGAAATGTCAAGGAAATCTGTTTTGTGCTTTATAATTGTGACTTAAAAATTTTCAGCTTGTAGCCCCAAAGAAATGGGAACATAAAGGGACTATGTTCTTTTGTAGCATATAACCTACAATATGGAAGGAAATGCCTTCATAGCTACATGCTCAAGATGAGTTCTGATATAGATAAGTAAGCTTGGAAACTTGCCTTTTCCTTCCTGTGAATTAACTCCAGGGAAATGAGTACAGCATAAAACAGTGTACTTGGTTGAAGACTGTCTCCAGGAGCTCATATATCCAGAATCCCAGAATGTGACCTGATTCAGAAATGGCATATAAAGATGTAATTAATGATGATGATGATGTCATTCTGGATTAGAGCAGAACCTACTCCAATGGCCGGTGTCTATACAGAGGGAAACTGGGGCATAGGCTCATGTATAAAGAGACAGTAATATAAAGACAGAGACCTGGAAAACAGCATGTGACAGTGACACTGGACATTATGATATATCTACACATCAAAGAATAAAAAAAAATTCCTACAAGCTTCAAAAGCTAATAGTTTTATAAAGATTCTTCCTGAGGGTCTTCAAAGCATGACCTGCTAAAAACTTGAGTTCAGACCCACCTCCAGAGGTAGGAGACAAATTTCAATTGTATTAAGCTTCCAGTTTAGAATACTTGGACATAGCAGCCCTAAGAAACCAGCCCAGATATTATTGCACTAATCTGAGCGCTGCTACCTTTCCAACAGTGGGATGTCCAGTTATATAGTCCCCTACCCTGATGTAAACACCAGTGCTATTTCATTTCATTTTGAAAATATCTGTCAATCCCTTCTTATAAACTGAAACAACTATAAAAGGGCTAGCAGACAGAAATCTACATGAACAGTGTATTAGAGTAGACGTGGCCATTCCAACAATCTGGAGCATCCACAGATATTTGCAAAAGACTCCTTCAAGAGTCTCTTGAAATGAGGCTCTCTTCTCGCTCTATAACTGAATAAGGACCCAGATGCACTTTATCTCACACAAAAGCAAGAAGTCTCTTTCATTTGAGACTTCTAAGAAGCACTCACTCATTGACCTCCCACTTGCAAACATTAGATCTGAAAGCAGTGGTGTCTACAGCCATGTCACCCTGAATGGGCCTGATCTCATCATAGCTGAACTGAGTGGGCAAGTGATCAACCTGCTAGAACAGCCAGCCATGTATGATACACTCATGCACAGTTCCTCAAGTGCTGGTTGAAAACAAAATACATCACAGGAGATATGTGTAAGCCACAAATGCACAGAAGAAAATGTGTTAGATTTTTTTTTAAAAAAGAAAAAAGAACATTTATTTCTGATTTCAGGCAAAAGGGGGAAAAAAATCAAATTCATTCCAAGGCTTGATTAGTCCTTTCAATTATTTGTACTCACTCTGTGGAGACAGGTTAGGCTGAATTCCACTGACGACTAGTCATAAAGATGGAGTGACTTTCCTCTCCTTGACCTGAATCCTTCTAGTTATTCTGAGAAGTCATCCAAGGAAGAACAAAGTCTGGCAAGGGGCATCTCACTCTTTAGGGAAACAAAGACCAGCCCTCCTGTGGGACTGTCACACATCTACGGAGTTTCATGTAGAGGAAAGCTCCAATTTGCTTTGTGTGCATTTAATTAAATGAAATACCATGCTTGAATAGCATTGTGGGAGTACCGATGAGACAAACAGAGTGAACACTAGTTTGGTCTGTAGTTAATTACTTTATCTGTTACACAGGGTTTCCCATAAAGTCAAAGAATCTTGTTATAACTATCCTCTGTTTCTCTCTCTCCACCAAGTAATTTTTAACTTAAAATTAAAATTTCCTGAAGTAGAAAGCCAGCTCTCTTGGAAGAATAATTGAATATTAAGACTTTCTTTGAAAAATGTGTTTAATGTCAAAGTAAAGTTGTATTATAAATAGAGAATGTGACTGATTCAGTCACAAAACGCAGCTTTCTCTCATTATATTACAGCACAGAATAAAATGGGATATCTTACAGCTTTCCAGAACTTTGAACATATCTATAATCTGAATGTCATCTACACGTTAACAGGAAACCACAGAACATATATTTTTGTGCTGACTAGAAGACTTGTGTAGAACATCAGGAAAGTACTCTGGAAAGGAAACTAACGACTTGGAAAGGCATAGATATTACAAAATCAATTGACTACAATTAAAATTGAGGCTTCCAAGACCTAATCAAGCCAAGGGACTGTCCTACAGTGCTATCTCCTGCTGTTGTACACCAAGTCACCTGACTCTGAGGACAGCATTCTTCTCATTCCAAGGCAAATCTCTTGAAAGTTCTCCTAAAGTCAAAAGGAAAAGGAAGTTCAGTGAGTTTATAGGACAAGCTAGGTGTTTTTTTTTTTTTTTTTTTTTCTTTTTTTCTGAGAGACTGTTTTAGAGCTCAGGGCCAATTCTATGCCAACTAGGACATCTTCATCTGCAAACGTAACTTGGCCTCCACAGCCTCCTGCTTCTTCTGAAACTGCACCCAACTCTCGACATATTTGACATGTGTGCAGAAGATCTGATTCTCCTACGAGGCTATGACCTTCCAGAGGTGTGTCTCATTCATTTTTGCATCCATCACACCTCATCACATGTTCGACATGAAGTCAGGGCTTAGTAAATGGTGCTTTTCAATAAATGTCTAAAATAATAGTTTCAGAGAGCACATAGATGTGAACTATAACTGCATTTAAGGAGCAGATATCCATGAAAATAACAAAAAATTAAAAAACAATGTTTAATACTTACTAAAATCATTTAAATATAATTATTAGGCTTCTTTGTCCCTTTCTTAGGATATTTTCTTCTCTTAAGTGTAAAAGTATACAAATCATTAGCAATGAAAAGGAAAAGTTGAAGAATGAAGAGACACCTTCTCTTGTACTGGATTTATGTAACAGCCCTCTATTTTTTTTTCCCCAAGCATCTCACTCTCCTTCTATTCATCAGATGCTAGATTCTCTCTCAACTCTGAAGTCTCTTCCTCTTTCTTTAAATTGTGAGAAGCCTCAGTGATCCTTGTTGCTCATCTTAGAGCCTTTGTTCTCAGATAGTAAGGAGTCCAGTGGCCCTTTTCAGGCTCTTGTTGTCTGGCTCAAAGAATTGGACAGGACAATTGATGAAAGTAAAAGTTCAATGTTCGTTTAAGGTAAAAGAAGAGAAAAGAAATGAAAAGGGAATACAAAAAGAAATGCTCAAGAGGATAAAGTGCTCTTGAGAAAAGAGAAGATACACTCTGTGCGCAGAGTGGCCCACTGCAAGAACAAGTGAGCAGAGGTGACAGGGTCAGTAGTTCCCTTGACATTCGATCTGGGCTGTTCCACCAAGAGTCTCAAAGAGCTCGACCGTGCATCCCAGAAGGGATCTCACAGTCTGTGGTTAACAGGTAACGCTGATTGCCCACCTTGCTAACCATGCCCTAATCTCTTAGCTCACCTTGACAATAGCATGTACAAATACAAACAATTTGAAAAATACTGTGGTAATATAAGCCCAGCTACGTGAAAATAAGAGGGCACGTTAAGACTGTTGAGGTACAGGCTTTATGCCAGTGAGCACTGAAAGAAGAGTGGTCCCTTCACATTCCCAGCTGACTCATCTTCATTGTTTGTAGCATTTGCTAAAAGTAACAGCTTATGCATTTTCACTTGTAGGATGGGAAACATTTGGTTCCACCCCTGAGTATGACCAACCTTTATATATTTAAAAATGTTGAGTAATTATTTTAAAGTAATAAATCTAAGAAAAGAATCAACCCTAAGTTTTCACATATGTGAACAACCAGATTTGTGCATTTCTTATGACTATGGTACAACTCATATTAAGTTTTCTGCTTCTCCCTAAACATAAAGTGCCAAGAATTACATATACAAATTGGTCCTTTACTAAACTTATTCTTTCAGTGCTTATTGCATTAGATTTATAAAGAACTTACACATCAACAAAAATACTAACTTTAAATTCTAAATGGTAATAGAGGAATAAAGCATAGAATGAAGTGATTTATCAGCAAATGTTATATTTATTATAATTAATGAATAATGTTGGTCAAGGGCCAGGGAGTTAGCTTAGTGGTTCCGGCGCCTGTTTTGCAAGCTCAAGGACCTGGGTTCAATTCCCTGGTAACCACATACCATAATGGGCATGGAGACTCATGCCTACCAGCAATCAGAACCACATATCACATACCACAGTGCCAGGTGTGGTGACTCACGCCTGTAATCCCAGCACTCAGGAGGCAGAGGCAGGATTGCTGTGATGTGAGTTTGAGGTTGAGCTCAGGGCCAGCCTAAACTACAAAGCGAGACCCTGTCTCAAAAAAAAAAAAAAGAATGTTGGTCAAAAGAGCCCCTATATTATATAGCATATAATAGATCTATAATTTTTCAGCTGTTAGTTGTTGACTAATTTGATTTCTTGCTGTTTGCTGTCTTGTTCCTTGATTCGTTAGTTAATTTCACTGAATGCAAAGAGAACAAAGCCTCCAGGTGAACAGTCCTGTCAGTCAGCTTTCTTGCTTTTCTTCAACACTTAACAATGGTCAGTTGTGCAAATGGTTTGTGGGAAATAATAAGAGTGATATGTGACACTCTCTTCATTAGAAATAAAGATAAATTTAATATTTCATTAGGCTATAAAACAAAATGGAGTTTTTAAAGGTTTCATGAAATATTTTAGATCCACATAGTTTTCATTGTATTCAATGTGTAGACCTGAAATAATATTTCACAAAATAGAGTGCTTACATTTTTGCCTTTTTTTAAATCTCAAAGCTCCCTCTTCTGACTATGTGGAGAAATTCCTCATATTTTTTCTTTCAATAAATTTTGGCATAATTTTTCTGTGTTTTAAATATCTTGTTAATATAGTGTCTATTAAAAGCTCTCATAAGTCACAAGAGCAGAAAAAACTGGTATTATACAAAATACAGCTTATATTCAATCACTGACCTGAAAACACGGCAATTGTAAACCCTAAGATTTTCTTCAAAGTATATAATTCACTTCTTCAAAGTGTGATATGTACTATTTCTAAGGAAAATAAAATCCATTCTCTTAAGAAGTAATTTTAAGCTGAGTTTTACTGCTAATAGGATGTCACTGAATCACTAGTGATAGGTCAGGCTGAGTTTTATGAAATAAATTTTATTGTATAAATAAAATAACCTCATGGAGAAACTTAAAAATGTACCAATGGATTTAATTCATAGCACATTTAGCTATTAGAGTTTTGAAAGCACAGCTTTAATAGTTGCATGTTATTCTATATAGTCATATGTCAGAGCTTATTTAAATTATATCATAAATATGCCCATATAGGTTATTTCCATTTTGCATCACTTTTAGAATTTATTTATTTACTTTGTTGTTTAATACAAGATCTTGCTATGTAGTTTATACTGGTCTTGAACTCATATATCCCAATATGGTCCCAAACTCAATGATCCTCTTGCCTCAGACTCCCACATCCTGAAATTAAAGGAATTTGCCACAATACCCAAATCTCTGTTATCACAAGAAAGGCGTCAGTAATTTCCTCTAAATAAATATTTATCATTTATTTTAGACAAGTGAAAATGAAATTTTTGGGTTAAAATTTGTAGAGCTCCCAAAATACTAGCACTAATACACCTTTCTCAAATTTGTTCTAGAAACATATGACAGATTAAAAATTTCCTCAGCAACATGTAAATTTTCTCAATATGGCTGTTTTAGCATTCTAAACATCTACTGTTATAAATTTTGCAAATGTATTAAAATTACATTTTCTTCAGAATCATATAAACATCTCTTTCTTCTTGTAAACAAACTATAGATTCCTTTTAAACATTTTCTGAAGAATGTCTTATGAACTGAAGTACTTCTTCAGTAGTTCATTTTACACAATTAAATATTTTCTTACTTCATTCTTTAAATCTCTTGTTTCACAATACAGACTTTACTATGTGATATAGTAAAATCCATCTTTTATAGGGATATGTTCATTATTTTATGGCATTATTGTTTATAGTGAATGTTGTGAGGCACCCAGAATTAATTTTGTAATAGAACACAAAATACATAACATTTTAGTAATAGTTATTCCTAAATAATATTTAATAAATAATTTCAGTTTCTTCCATTGATTTTAACATCAACTGGATTATGTAGTAAAAACTTCTGTTTGTTCTTGTTTCTGTTTTATTTATTTTTGTTTATTGATTTTTTAATCTAATTAGCTGTGTTATTCATTTTAACAATCCAAGAGAAAACTCACTTTTTATTATACCTCTTTTAAAAAATATTTTTGTATGGGAGTCAGAGGAAGAGAATGCAGCCAGAATGCTCATGACAAACTCCAATGACCCATGAGTCCCACAGCAAAAAGACTAACAACCAACAAACAAAAAGTCGAACCTTGAGAAAAAAGCTCACCCCGGGCTTGACTCTTGCTACTCTAAGCAGTGGCAGCCAAAGACCAGATACTGCTGCAGCAGAAGCAGGAGCAGAAGATCCCATAACCCAAGCTCACTGCACCTTTTTTTGGTACCAAGCCTTCAGCCCACAATTCTATACTGCAGAAAACAGGGCAGTCCCACCATAATCCCTGTAGTTGAAGATTACATAGGGCAGGGTAGGTATCCTTAAATCCCAGTAAGTTTTAAGGCCAATAATTGTAGTGCAGTAATCCATATAGTTTAAAATTTCACAGGGTGGGGCAGATGTTGGAAATAATTCCAGTACTTGATCCCACAGGGCAGGGCAAACATCCATAAATCCAAGTAAGTAAATCTTAAATCAGAGTAAATTATCCACAGTTCTCAACATTTTTGTTCTTTTATATATGGGTGATTCCATAATTTAGATCAATTTCTCCCACTTCCAAAAAATATGACCAAGATTATGGTTGAAACTACATTAAACTTGGGAAAATGCCATTCATGAAATATTGAATCTCCACATCAAATAATAAGGAGTAAATCTCCATTTATTCCACTCTATTCCAAATAAAAGTTTTCTATTATGCATAATGATACATGTATAGGAACTTCCCTCTTAAATTCATTCTTACCTTTGTTTTTGTCATAATATTGTTATGGCTCACATAGTAAAGTTCACTTTTACCTTTAATAATTTGTTTTGATAAAGGTGATATAAAAGTACATATGTATATATAATATACACATGTGTATAAATGATGATATGAAAGTATATATGCAAGTTTTTCATTTCTGTACTTTCTTTTTTTTTTTTTTTTAGACAGACTCTTGCTTTGCAGTTCAGGCTAGCCCTGAGCTCACTATGTAGCCCAAGCAAGCCTCAAATTTACAGCAGTCCTCCTGCTTCTGCCTCCTGAGTGCTAGGTTTACAGGCATGAGCTACCACATCCAGCACTGTGGTATGTCGTACTGATTGCTGGTGGGTGTGAGTCTCTGCGCCCAGCATTGTTGTATGTGGTTACAGAGCATCGACCCCAGGACCTTGAGTTTGCAAGGCAGGTGCCGGAAATACTGAGCTAAATCCCTGGCCCTGCTACTTCATGCTTGATCCCAGCCACTATAGAACTCTGTCAGCATTCTTCTAGCATTTCATTGTGGAGATTCCACATGTCCATGAGGAAAATATAGACTTAGGTCTCTTTGTAACATCTTACATGTTTCATAACTTTTTCTAAGTCCTCATGGAGCTTTTTTCTTCCCCACTCAGAAAACCTTTATACCTTCAAGGATTCTTTGTTTTCTAGTAGTGGGTTCAAACTTCCCAGTTGCGTATATTGCAACTCAGACCTGCTCTCTCCACTCCACCTCCCTCATTCATCTCCTTGTTCTGCCCGTTTTCTTTGTGGTCTATTAGTTTCCTTGAGTGAGTTCCACTCAATAATTGAAAAGTCCACAGTGTTAGATCTGTTGTTTTCCATCTTGTTATGCATTTTAAATTCCAAAATTTAATTATTCTTTAATCATTTCACTTCCATTGGCTTCCTTTTACTTTTTTAAACTTTCAGTAGCTACTGTTTTACCTCAGTCTAGTAAGATTTCATGTCATCTTCCTTTTCTTATATAAAAAGCCATTTGTGTCTTACACTGTATTTTATTGAGATCATAAAGCAGTATTGCTCCAATATAATTTATTTCCTGCAGTAAATCTGTTCAAAACTAGCTCTTTTCCTGGATGTTGAGTCCTCTGACCCTCTCCTTATTTAGAGCTACAGAATCTCTTCCCAGGCCTCTGTTGGCTGCTCCTCTTGACACATCCTTGAGAGGGTAGGAGTCTCTCCTTGCCTCCTGTTCGCAAGTAAACAGAATAGGAGGATTGGCCTCCTCTCTCCGTACTGTCCATCTGCTTGCTGTTAGGGAGCTCACAAACTTTCAGCTGGGGAGGTTCGCTGATGCTGATGATGATGGTTCATTTTAACTTCGCTTTACTACTTTAAAAGTATCAAGATGAGGCAAGAACTGAGTCACGACTGTAGGCAGCTAAAACCAGTTCTGCTGTATTCCTTTCCCAGAGGCTCAAAGACAGCTTTCTATATCCACATTTGTCCTTGTCTCGGACTCCAGCAGGTGAGCAGGACAGGTACGCAGGTGAAGGTTTCTCCTTAGGAAGCTGCGAGTTCAGGAGGAAACTGCTGAACCAAGGACAAGCCCGCAGCTCTCGATTTAGTCCAGCAACACTGGAAAAGCTGAACATCCGTGATTCTCTGCTGGGAGCTGCTCCTTGATCCCAAGCAGACGTGATTCTGCCCTTAGTCAACCCTTCATCACTCTCATTCACCACCTCCAGGAGAGCAGTGTCTGTGCAGTGACGCCCGATCCGCCCTCCTGACCCCCACGTCTGAACCGTCCTCTCAGAAGGAGACGCTGGGAAATGGCTTGACGTGCTTTCCTTCAACTTGGCCCCAATTGCTCTCTACCCAGCAGAAATTCTTTGCAGTTCCTCTCGGATGGCTTCTCTGTTCTCTCGTTTCCAGTAATAGCAACAACATTTCATCTCCTAGTTTTATCTTTTTTGGCCATTTCAAAGTAAATCTCAAAGAGGAAAGAAATGACTGGATTCTATTAAGAGCCATCTTATCTCAATGTCTGTTATTTATTTAATTCCCTTCCAGACCCCACGTGTAACAAGGATTTGCATTTAACCCATCCACAGCCTTTTCAGCTGAAAGTAATCCCCTGGATTTTGGGTGCTGTTGTCTGTTTCTTGGTTTGTTTGTTGAGGTACCAGGGATCAAACTCAATCCTACTGTTGCAAGGCAGACAGAGGATCCACTGAGCTAAATCCCTGGACCTTCAACCTATTTCTTATGACTGAAAGAACTTCCTAAAATTTCTCATATTATATATACATTTCTCTTTCCAATTACACTATAATTTTTAAACAGTAGAATGACCACACTCACCCCTAGTTTTTCCAGGATTTCTCTGGATTTGAAATTAACAATCTCCTCTCCTAGAAACCTCATACCCAAGTAAACTAAGATAGTAGTTATTATTTTCAAGATCCACATGGGCCTGTTTTGAAAGGGCCTCCCTAGTAGCCATTATTTCCACCTGTCTTGCTTATAGCAAATGTCAATAACACAGATACAAAGTGAGTTATTTTCCTTGCTGTAGAAACAGTCAGAATGCATTCATAGGGGTTAAGATCACAGTCTATAGCTACCTGCTAACCAAAGCAACTATACGCATTAACTAGCAAGTCATGTATATTCGTGTGAAAAAGCTGATAACTTTCATAATAAAGTAACCTGGCTCATGATCTCAAGCTACTTACAAATTAAAAGAAATCCATCACTGTAGAAGTTTCAGTCATAATTACAAGGAGCAAAGTTTGAGCAGAATGAGTCCTCTGAGACTAATATTTTCAGAGACTAGTTATTATGCTATTATGCTATTCAAAAGATATGCAAAATCTGTTTTTCAAAAGCACCAATGCCTCAGGCTGCCCTCCACAGTCACTTAAAATATTATAATTAATTACCTACTGGATGTGTAATAATATACCCAATTTGCTTGAAGACATGTTTTCTATCCTGAAGAAGATTTTGTTAGGAAGGAGTGGCTGAAACTGTGACTGTTTACATGTTCCCTATAGCCAACCCAGATTACCCCAAGTGCATCTATAATAAGATGTGTTCTGAGCAATTTCTCACATCTTAAAATATTTTAAGTGACAATAAATAAGGAGAAAAAGTCTTCCTCCCAGGATAATCACCACACACAACCATAGAATGTTCACTGAACAGGGCAGAATCTATAAAGTCTTTGGTGAAGACCCAACCAAGCTTTGTCCTCATCTGATCTCTATGGGAGACATCAAAGTCCACACAGAATGGAACTCCTTTGTGCTGAACTTGGTGAATCAGACTAGTCAACCAATGATTTCCAACCCAGAACAGTGTAGCAGTTAAAAAGCTATGAATACTATAGCAACTATGCAATTAATGTTTTTTAAAAAAAGAAGGAAAGAAACTAGACCTTATTAGACCAAAGGATCAGTTAGGAGCAATAAAATTCAAGAAGAAAGGTCAAAAGAGATAAAATAGGAGAAATTTCTCCTATGGAAAAATTTTATTTTTCAAATATGTTTAAGTGCCCTGAGAATAGAAAATGTGCCTTATGAACTAAATTATTTGTACTCTCACACCCTCATACAGAGGAGTGGTTTACTCTGCAAATTAAAGATTGAGTTAGATAAATGCCACTAGCAGACTGTCTCTACTGACATTCTACCTCCCATTTTCTGAAATCCCCTAATACTGAAAATGTAGGCTAAATGAAGTAAATTAAGCAAATAGACCCTATGATCTTTGTAGCCCAATGACTTTATTCCAATTGCAGATCTTCCACTTTCATGTAAGTGATCTAAAAACTACTTGACTGCTTTGACATTTTTCTCAAAGGTTATTTTGTGAAACAAAGAATATTACATGAAAACTCAAAGGATAGCAGAGAGGACCAGCTCTATGGGATCTGTACATTCACACAGAAAGGGCTACATTTGGTTTAAAGTTCTGCTATAGCACCCTTTTCAAGTTCTTAACCATGATATCTTTGAATTTGTGATTTGTAAGTGAAGTCCAATGGCACAAGGGAGCTCCCATGTGAGCAGTAAAGAGACTGGACCTGCTGTCTACACTTTTCCTCCCCGACTTGCATGCTGTGTTCACACTGCTTCCTGAGCTCAAAGTTCTAAGAGACTCAAGATGTTTGGGAGCTCAGACAGACATAATGTTAAGGACAAGGTAACATCCTATGGCTGTCCATAAACAGAGATGGGTAGCAGATGGACCAACAACTTGGGGAAATAATTGAATCAGAACTTGCTTCCATGGCAAGCAGAGGCAAGAGTATTCTGAGAATCATGAAGGTCCGAGGAAATCCTCTTAGTCATTTTAAGCATTTAGGTTGGAAAGAAAGAAATGGAAAAGATCAGGCAACATCTACATACTTTTCTAATTAGCCCTATCTTACTCATAAGTAAGTCCAACAGATACAGTATTAGTAGAATGCTTAACAAAAAGTGAAATAAAAAGTTGAATTAATGTGTAGTATTTCCACTGGCCTAGTAGAAAGAAATAGACACTACCTGCCAACCTATGAAATACAGGCAGTCTAGTATCAGCAAGGATACAAACAAGAAAAATGCCTTAATGTTTACACTGAAAATGAGCATTGCACATATGAAGAGGTAATAATTTCAAGTATAAAATTAAAAA